>JAKNSH010466978.1:0-10782 GCA_027790015.1 Cymbopogon flexuosus
AACATCAGACATCCATAAATTCTCACGACGCCGGCCAACTTCGGCTCGCAATGGCGATCGCATGCGCTTGCATAACCCCCACTCCCTCAGTCCCCAAGAGCACTGCACACATGACAATAGATCAGGTCGTTCTATCGAAAAAGAAGGTTTTACTCCCGATGGCCCCATTTCCTCCGCTCGGTTGCCTCGTGCGCAGGGTGGCGGTGCCTTTGCGCGCCGCATCTGCCGCGCCGCAGCCGCTGGAACGAACCTGGCATCACGCGACGCCATCACTGTGCCACGCGCGGCACGGAACCAGGGACCCCCAGGCAAACCTTGCCGTCCGTCTCGTCTCGGCCGCGGCGTGGCAGCCGCCCGCAGGGCACTGCTTCACGGAGCTGATAATCCCCCCCTGTGGCCGGTACGGGTGGACTGTGAAGTAACTACCGACAGGCGACAGGACACCGCGGCAATCAGGCGGACCCCGCGAGCAGAACGCCCGGCCGTGCATGGGTGGATACGATACGCCGGCGTGGCCGTCACTGTGGCATGCCGCATGAGGGGCGGTGGACAAGCCGCACGGTGAAGCTCGCCTAATCCTCCAGTCTAAGCTTTAGCCACACTGAACTAACTTCAGACCTAGCTTTCCTCAACCCAAAAAAAAAAAAAGAATACCCAAACAGGTGGTCTTTCTGATGTCTGAAGTTTATCTACTATCTGTCCCTGAATAAATAGATTTCTAGAGTTATCTTAAGTCATACTTTTTAAACTTTAATCAAATTTCTAGAAAAAAAAAACTTCAAGATTCGACGGAACCATACTTAGTCTCAGGACATGGCCACGAGCATGAACTTCGACGGAACCGATTCTGGTATTTCACAAAAAACATTGGGTCAAGTTCTAGCCCTATCGACTCATTTTAAATTTTAACAAGGTCGGCCCCATACGACCAATTGGCCTTGCTTTTGCGGACCAGAGGTCAACGAACTACCCAATGGATCGACCCGACCCATTTTGATCCCTAAGCAAGTAAAACTGGGACATGGAATGATCAACAAGAGGCCACAAACTTCTTTCACTTGTTCACTTCAGCTCGTATAGTCGTATTAGTAAAGCCTGCAAATTTTAACTGCTACCTTGTCCAAAACAACATACATAGATATAAACAGGGACCATTTATAATAAAGTTGTAGACTAAATCCATGGACAGAAATAGCATGTAATAAAGCTGTACTGTAAAGGCGCCAATTGTAGCCAGGGGGATCATTACTTATGTTTCCAGTGATGAATAGCTGAACTCCAAACGGATGCAAAACACAAATGAGGTGAGTCTCACTAGCATTAAAAAACCAATAATTTTTTCTTTTACAGATAAAGTGAAACAAAAAGAAGACAAGAATGCTAGCCTTTTTAAGTTCCTAAGAGTTATATTCTGTAATCTGTGAAGGATCAGAGATATTAGTGTCACCAGGATGCATATAGATTAATATACTCTCTCCGTTCCAAATTATAAGAAGTTGCTTTGACTTTTTTTGTTACAAAGAATTCAATATGTGCATAGGCAGATATTATATCTAGATGCCTAGCAAAATGTATGCATAAAAGAAGTCAAAGCGACTTATAATTTGGAACGGAGGGAGTATAATACACTGAATCGGTTTGAACACATTTCTCAAAACATATACATTTGAGATCTGGCTGGCAAAGTATATGATAGACTGACACAATTCCACCCAACATAACACCGAGCAGGTCATTCACACCAGTTTAAGGGATCCCTCAGGATTTACCTAATTACCTTATCAGATACTAAAATACAAATGCATGGAGACCAACACGAACAGCCAGCAATACAGCAGTATCAGAGCACATTGTGTGACTACAGAAAAGTCACCCCTACTTGCATGTATTCTGTCCTGGATGCCTATTTGTTTCATGTAAACAGTGGGTTTCATTCATCTAGCTTTTGAGTTTCTACTTTGCATTAAGAGAATTACATCTACTGGTATTGGCTAACATGCAGTAGTGCAGCACCTCCAAAGACCAGAGCAAAAAGAGGAGGGGCAGGCGGGGACTCACCAGAACATATTTTATGATGCTCTTGTCAAAAAGTCATCCACAGCCAGAGATGCATCACCATGAGAAACAGCGTTCTCAGGTTCCGGCAAGTACAAAGAAGTAGAAGAAACCTGTCAAAAAAAGTACGATAACAGTGTGCTGCTCAAAAGAATCACAATATCTGGACATAACAAAGTAACAAAATACAGTGCGATGCATGACCCTGGTTCAAGGTTTACCTTTGTGTCTATCTGTAATTCTCCGTTATTATCTACTGAAAGAATAGCACCATGTGCTTTTAACCATTCCTCGCATTCTTCCAGTCCATCAGCTCCGTTAGCCTCACAAACTTCATCAATTCCCACAAATCCCAAAACCCGTGCAGCGTATCTTACCGCTACAGTTGGGCGATATGACTTGGACATGCACTTTATAGCCACAAAGCGCATTCGCTCCACATAGAGATCTGTAATCCAACAGCAGAAAACATCTCAATGTATGTGCTGCTGAAACAGTCAGCCTAATAGTACAGATATGTATGTGTTTAGCTATACGACTAAGAGAAAGATCATCTGTACCCATAAGACATGAGTTCAAGTTGGGTGCCATCTTGTACAATTTGAAAAATAGGACATAGTTTCCAGATGAAAAGGCATAACGAACTTCAAGGGCATGCTTCACAGCTGTGTCTTTCTTGGCTTCCTTTGGCAAGCTGAAACAAATACATACATCAATGGCTCAGGTAACAATAAGATTAACAGAATCAAATATCCTCCTATTATGTGGTGGCGGAGCCAGGACTTCTATAAAAGATACAGAGCTGCAAGGCTCTGCCACTGCTATTGCAACCTTCGTGATTTTACTATGCACCAGATATACCTTGCCATAGATGAAAGCAGATCTCTTTTGTTATTAGAGTGCAGCATGATGCATAGCAAGTTGTAAGCAGAGAATTCGAGGTTGCAACCCTTGATTCCTTCTCCATATAACCTCTTCAACTGAGATTGGCACTGCAAAAGTTACAAAGAAAACAATTAAAAATTAGGCTGTTATATTCACAGTTAAAAGAAACAAACACACAACTATAAACAACCAGGAATTAGGTTAAAATTCAAATAGAGGCTTTGAATTTGCCAGGTCTTGACTGGGATAACTTTACATGGCCTGCTGCACACCTTATATGGCCATGTAAAGTTATTCACGACTACCTTGTTTGCCCCTATTATCACTTGCATTTACAAGTAGCATCTTTGCCCTTGCAAGTTGGCATAATGCAACTAGGATAGCAGAATAGCACGTGGTACATGAATATTTTACTTATTTACGCAATAAAATAAAATAAATCAGAACAACACAGGCAAACCTGATTATATTCAGCTAAATCTCCGGATTGAATAGCTAACCTTGCATGGGTTTCATAAACCTGAAACAAGAGGTCAAAATGTTACAGATGAAACCAACACGCAAGGAAATAGTGCCCTCAAAAAATAAGAAACAGAGCACATAATTCAACAGTAACTTAATAATTTTCTGGTGGATTAAATATTAAAAAATTAGTATAAAAAAACCATGTGATGAATCTCTTTCTCAAGGAAAATAGTGATGGAGCCACATAGTTTATATCATATTTATATAATTATTAAACACCACAGTGCAGTATCCTACAAGGGGCTATGGAGACTACCTTGACAGTCAGCTCGTTCTGAATCCTCTGAACAGTAAGGTCTTGCCGAATAGACTTCAGTTGATCACATTTGTAAAGATAATTCTTTTCTGATGTTTCAACCATACAAAGAGCCTTCTCTAGGACATCTTCTGGTCGTACCTGCATAAGGAGTCCACATGTAAAAAAGTAACCTAAGAAACAGGGAAAAAAAATAAAGCAGTTATTTCTAGTAACACGTTTTCCTGCCTACAGTTGACATATAACAGCTAGCAAGGCGTCCTCACTGTGGCAGGGTCGGGTGCACTTGTAAGGCGTAGGTATGGTTTCTCAATTTGCTGGCATGTTCCCTTGATTGTCAGTGCATCCCAATCAAAATCGTCCACTGCCAAACCAGCACTGTCCACATTACTTCTATTGAGCAGCAGTGATATAGCTCTACTTGTATATATGTTGTCAGTGGCATCCTTATCTGGTACAGAACTACTGTTTTTTGATGTTGTGCCTTGACTCTGCTCAAATCGCTTAGATCTATGCTCCCGCCGTTTCCTTTCCTCAGGTGAATTTGCTTGTGCGATTGAACTAGTGTAATATTTCACTAGATCCTGCTCCTTGTCACTGTCACTCGAGGCATTTCCATTTCCAGATACACTTGCATCATCACCAGTTCGCTGCATTTTAGCTGGCCTATGGCTGTATTGGCTTAAAGGAACTTGGCAGGATTGGACATGCTTCCTCAGATCCCAACTGTTACTCTGCAATTTATTCCCCAGAAATAAATTCAGACATAAAAACAAGCTTGGGTGATGGTTATACTCAAAGTAATGTGAAACCGGCCCAAAGGTTTACCAGTCTTTTAGTGGGTTCCAAACTACTGCAGATATTAATTTTTGCCAACTCATTAAGAACTTCCACATTGTTAGCAACATTTTCCTCTGCAACAGGCTCCCACCTACTCTTTGGGACAGGCTCCCACCTACTTTTTAATCGTCTACTAGTACTCCTCGACGATGAGAAGGGACTTGAATCCTTCCCATTGCTGCAAAGAACCAAAAAGAAAATAAATAAATATTCCCTTCCATTTCAAATGTAGATTGTTTTAGATTTGTCCTAAGTCAAACATCTTTAGTTTTGGGAGCGATTAGTTAAAAATATAAGTAGATTTACAATATAAGGTTGATGCTGCTAAATTCATGTGAAAAGTAATTTCATAATATATAATTATCGCGATTTGAAATATGAGATCCTATAGAAATTGGCACCAAAGTTTAACCTCATAGACCATATCAATGTCCAAAATGGCATACATTTGAAATTAGAGGGAGTATTAGCTAATTGAAATGGGTTCAACTTCAGAGAGTTTTGAGTTCAGCCTAATGACATGGATACTGAAAAAAGCAAAGGCTCTTAACCTTTACATAAATATAAACAAATTTCAATGAGATTACTTAAGCAGAAGCATTTTGGACAGCTTAAACATACAGCAACATATATAATAAACTGCATTGAACATTCCCAAAGAATATTACTGAGGGCAAACACAATCATATCACTGCAGGTTACTGGTTTACTGCAGTCCTATGCATACATCAAAAGTTAATCACAGCTAATAGAAAATATAGAGTTAAGACCAGCACACCTAGTCATATTCGTGCTTGTAGCATTTTCCGGCAAAGTAAATAGTGGTTCAATGTCCCAGTTCTTCGTATGAAGGGTCCCATCAGCAGTTGCCTTCTTAATTATCTGAAGTTATCAGACGCAAAAAAAAAAGAGTTGCAAGTTAACAGACCCCAAATAAAAGTAAAATTGAAGGATGGAAGAAATAATATAAATAATACAACCTATACTGGATCAATAGTTTTAATCTAACAGCAACGTTGAAATGTCAAGACACTTATTTTCCCCTAATGTTGTAAGTTCGATAGTTGCATAAGAAAACTTATTTAGCATTGTCAATCACATGCCCATAGCTAAATAGCTAACCAAAAAAATGATCTTGCAGAGACTGGAACAACTTCCATTTTCTAGAAAAAAAAAACAAAAGATGATCTTGTTTTTCTCATGGAATTGGTGGAACATTAATAATAAATTGGCATATCCAGTTCAATTCGATATCTTTAGCAAGTTTATTTTGGAGTTAAAATATTTCTGTTTTTTGTTTCTCAAAGGTAAATTTTCTAAAAGTTGTGCTTTAGAGACCTGATCTTTTCTTATAAAAATAGCTAATGCAATCAAAATACATCAACGGAAGTATGATATACCTAAATGGCAAGCGAACTAGAGTGAATAAAATGAAATTACATAACCTCCTTCAAGATACTAATGCAAGCAAACTAGAGCAAATAAAATGAAATTACTTAACCTCCTTCAAGATGCTTCGGCTGGCAGTCCTCTGGGCATCATCCTTGCAACGGGCAAGATTCCGCTCAACATAAATACGAAGTGAAACAGGGAAAGATACCTGGATATTAAAATGAAATATGTCAATGAATATGAAAGTGTCAAAAATGTTGTGCATGTTGCCATATTACAGAAACTTTTCATCGAATGTCTTAACTCTTTAACTTTCAGAAGTTTTAGTATGAAAAAATTCCGTGGGAACCAGGAGTGTATAATATTTCTAATATAAGAAGAGATTGCTCGGTTCTGTAGTCCATATAACTTTTATAGTGTTTCGCTGAGTTTAACAAGTGAGGATTCACCTTGGATGCATCATTATGTAGCATCATTGCATCATCCATGATCAACAAAAAAGAATGAAGCAGAGCTTACCATAGACCTTAGCTGTATGATTGTATCAGCAAAACAGAATAAAAGGAACCTACCGTCACCTGCATTACTGCTTCAGAACCATTTTGTGAGACTGTCACATCATTCTTGGGCATGGGAACACAAACATAAGCAGGTTTCAGTGATGAATCAGCTTCCAACTTTGACTTATCAACTTGAGGTGTTCCTATTGGAATATCAGGGGCTATTTGAGGATTTGTTGAGATCTGTATTTTGTTTAGCATGTGGACATTCGATGACAGAGAATCTTGCCAAGGTGCCTCAGGGTTTTCAGAAACATGGTTGACTGAAGAAACATTTGAGCTTGAACCACGTAAAGGCAAAACCTTTTGCTGATCAACTTGTTTACTTAGTGGTAGCTGATTATGATTTGCAGAATTATGCTGGTATGCTAAGCTGACACACTGGTTCTGAAATGTTGGGATACCTGCTGCATTGTTAACATAATGGGTGTGAAACATCGGAGTGACTGGGGCCTGGGAGGCATGCTGGTTTTGATATCCTTGAATGCCTTGTTCCTGGGGAAATGGATAGTTAGAATTTCGCAAAACCATACCAAAACCTACAAAAACATGGTACAGCATATAAATAACAAACACAGGTATGCCCCCCACCCAAAAAAAGGAAGAAATGTTTATCATACTCGTAGGCCCTTTTATGCTAGAAATGAAAGCCAAAAGAAGATATGCAAGCTTGCAGAAAAGGGAAAACAACCAACAAAATTTTAGGACCAAAAGAGTTACAGCTAATTTGAGACAGACATATATGCTGCAAATAGAATGCCATAGATGTTTTCCTTGGTGTGGCAAAATCCAAGTTAATGAGGTTGTAGCATATGCAGTCAAACAAAGCAAAGCATACAGAACAATCCCCCATTGACAAGCTGCATGGAGGTTCAGGAGCCTTTGAATGCAGAAGGCAACAAGCAAACTATTCTCGACTCTATAATCGTTTGAAAAATAGAAACTAGCACAGAAAATGACATATATTTGTAGGACATGTGTTCCCTACAAAAATCCATTAAAAGAAGATGAACCAAGAGGCTGTCTGGAACACAAGAGTTTCACAGGTATAGTTAAGTTCCAGCACGAATCTGGTTATATTATAGTGACCCAGACAGGCCTAACAAGAAACAAGAAACCCGAGGGTTGCACATAATCAAGATGCCAGCTGTCTAAAAGGACAACTGACTACTTGTTTATTGTTCTAAATATTAAAAGGAAAGGAAAGGAAGCAGGGCAATAACAAATTTACCTGTGAGGGAGGTGCAGTAGTGTTACCAGCATCGCTCTTCCATGATGTAGTGCCTGGTGGAGGTGGCTGGTTGCTGGTGTGTGCATAATTGGAACCAATGGTAACAGTTTTTGTATCAGGAGCAGTGCTACCTCTGCCAGTAACTGCAAGGCCACCTGAAGTCTGTGCAGACTGATCATAATAATAAGCCCATTGGCTGTACTGCTGTTGATAGTGGACAGAGCTTGTGGGTAGTGAACTAGAAATCTGGGCTACATTACTATCTGGGGTGCAACTCTGATACGGTTGTGCATGATTATTTACACAACTTCCATTACCCCAGGCATTGCTATGATGATAATAATAACTGTTTGTTGCATATCCTGGCACGGTCTGATGAACGCCAGCAGTATAATATGTGTTACTTGTAGGACCAACATAAGATCCTGAATTTGGAAATGAAGTAAGAGGCTGGTAAGCAGCACCTGGACCTTGATGAACTCCTCGTTGAACAGAAGAATCATTTGCCACTTGTGGATAATTATAGTAATGGTTTGGATGTTGTACAACATTGTAGTCCTGTTGGACCGATGTCGGATAAAGCACATAGGAGTTAGCCGACTGAACCACATGAGATTCATTATTTGTCACACTTTGAGTAGCTCCTGAAACTGATACATCCCTCTGGGGATCATAGTAAACTGAATTTTGATTTATACTATCCATCAAATAGTACAAGAAAATCCCAGTCAAAGAAAAGCCAAAATGACGGCCAGGAAGTAAAGATGGGTATGGAGATAGAATGGTTTGCTCAGCTCCTGCTCTGTTAATTAGGAAAAAACAACCAGAGAAATCATTGTCAGATCAACATCAGTACAAAACAGCACATCTGGCAGAACAAAACAACTATGGAAAGAAATTTTGAACCCCAGGTTCATGGTGGGAGCATGGAAGTCCACACAAAGGCACTGCTTGTTTACTACTGGACCATAAGGCCATGATAAGTAATAGTAATCAATCAGTATGGCCAGCTCCAAGGACAAGGACCAGGAAGCAAGTGCCAACAAAGATTTGTATGCAGCAACAAAGAATTATTTCCTTGCTATTATAACATGTGATCAGCCCTAAAGAAAGTGTAACAGAGCTAACTAATGACAGGATATTATACTGGCTGACCCTGACTTATGGTTTCCGCATGCACCAAGAATAGAGGATTGTTTTTTGATACTGCAGCCAGTGAAATCCTTCCACCATTATGATTATTATCTATTCAATGGTGAACTCATGTAAATCATCGTAGAATCAACTCGCTTGCGATGCCACGTTGATAAGTGACAGGATAGTGATTGCAGTTAAACTATACTATAGTCAAAAGTACATAACTACTAATATACTCCCTCCATTCTAAATTGTAAGTTGTTTTAGCTTTCTCCTAAGTTAAATATCTATAACTTTGACCAATTTTATAGAACATCAAACGAGATTCTTTAGATTCACCATGAAATGTATTTAGTAGTGCATTTATTTGATATTGCAGATGCTCAAAGTTAGACAAGTTTGATTTACGACAAACTAAAACAACTGACAGTTTGTAACAGATGGAGTAGAATTGAAAACAATAACATCAGTCCATATAGATAAATGCTGCATTAAGCAAGAATTGAGTTATATTCAAGCATCAGTGATTCTACAGGCAATTCTACAGCACCTTGTTTAGCCATATACTCTAGAACCTTGCTATTCTTATCTAAGATCGAATCATTTTTAGCAAACTGTAAAAACGGCGAGTGAAGAAGGTAATGTCATACATTTAGCAACAAGCTGTAGCCAAGTACACCTAAGCGTGGCTGAAGTGCCACAGCCTAGCATACAGGATGTTGTTTGACTGGAGGCGGCTAGCAGGGATTTGGCGGGAGGCGGCTCGGCGGCGGGAGATTAGGTTTAGATAGAGACGCAACGGGGAATTAGGGGAGGCGAACAGAGCTGTTGGAGGAAGGAAGAAGACGGTCGCGTGACGGCATAACCTGTGGGACCCTGTCAGCGAACAGCGCCTGGGCATGGGCTGGCCTGTTGGGCTGAGACCTGGCAATGGGCCACTAGTTGGCAGTTGCCGATTTCCAGATGGAGATAAGCAAAAACCTGCTCTAGGGTTCTACCGCCATCGGAACGAGCAGAAGTGCAGCAATCAACTGAACCCATGGCCATCTGCATTTGAAACGCGAACCAGGCCAGCGTAGAAAGCATCACGACACACAAATTCAGCAAGCGCAGCACACCAATCGAGCAAAGCAGCAGTGAATGACCAAAATGCTATAGCGAGTCAGGGGCAGCGGAACCGGAAGCATACCTCGGCCGGCTCGGCGTCGGATCCGCCCTGTATCGCCGTCCTGGAGCTCCAGTGGTCGAGCTGGAACCCTAGCAAATCTCTCTGAAGTGGAAAGACGCCCAATCGGCGAAAATACGATCGACTGAATCAGACGGGGGCGCCCGCTGGAAGGCACCGCACAGAGCACAGCAGTTGGCAAAGTGGGCGGAGGCGGGATGTGCAGTAGCGTGGGCGGGGGTTGCGCGGTTCCTATTTCAGGCGGCGTTCGGCGAGGCGTGTGATACTGTGATCTCGGGTGGTGGGAAGGAGACCCGCCTCTGCTCTGTTTATGTAGTGGGCTTGCGAAGGTGAAGGTGGAGTAATCGATAGGCCTAGCTCCTTGTTGTGGAAGGAGGCCCAACTTTGACAGGTGTATTTTGCGCTACCCGTTTATTTTTCCCTAGTATAGATACTGTACCCTCTTTTTTTGTGTATATACTCTCCGTTTAAAAAATAAATAAATGTAATTCTAGGGAGTATACGTATATAGCAAACTCAAATACCCTGATCACCAAGGAGTGGTTTCACAAATTGAAAGCAGTTTGTTCACCGAGATGCAATGCAACAGCCCAAAAGATGGCACCGGCCAATCTGCTAGGGCACGTACAGCGCGTTGACACAAGCCGTCTGCGTGCCGTGCTTTTTTCAAAAACAACCCTCGGGAGCCAAGAGACGGGCGATGTCGTCGTCTCGT
>JAKNSH010467024.1:0-18839 GCA_027790015.1 Cymbopogon flexuosus
GTTTTTGTGCGGCACAAAGTTATAAGAACCGAACTCTAGGCGTGCAGTCAATCTCTCGCCGTTGACCGTGATATCCCCTGTATTTTCATGACAGTGGGTTTCATAGAATTTTATGAAAGTCGGGATGCTTAGCGAGCAGCCCATCATTTTCATTGCCATTGCAAAAACACTTAGCCGGGTAAAAGCGTTCGGCGTCAACTGATGGATCTGCAGATTGAACCTCTCAAGCACTTCACCAACGAAATCCTCCACTGGAAACCTAAGCCCCGCTTCAAAGAAATCATGAAAGACCACCGCCTCATAAGGCTCTGGCTGAGGGTGATCTCGGTTCCAGGGGGCGGCACCGAGCACAGGTCTCGGCATCAAAAAGCCCATCGGCCAAGTATTTATTCAATTCAACCTCAGTGACCAGGGAGCGCCCTAGCCCATAGCAAGGCGGGTACGACCTTTTTTCGCCTTTGGCTCGTCATTGGCCGTCATCTTTCTCGTCATCGCCCGTGATGTCGGCTGTTTCGTCATCCTCCTCTGCACCGCCACCATATGCGGTGCTCGAAACCCCTCCGGCAATAAGACTGCCACCGACAGCTGCCAAACTTGATTGACCCCTCTGACAATCTCGATCACTCAGCCTATCGGCTGTTTGGTCGATATCTGCATTTTATGCCTTTGATTGTGTCTCGACCGAGGACGAGGAAGAAGTGCCGGTCGTATGTCTACCGGAGCTTGAGGTTGTACCCGATTCGGTGCCGTTGCTAGTTCCGGTTTCGCTCGATGAACCACTCGTTGAGCAACCACTCCCAACCATTTTTAATAAATCGAAAATCAAGACAGAACCTCAAAAAATAAATAATGACAAACCGAAATAAGAAATACAAAACAGACAGTGCAAATCTCGCCTTGCCGATACTCTACTAAGCCGAATAACAAGACACAAATGTGCCGAGGTACTTACCGAAAATAGCACCTAAGCCGCCGATATGAGCCGGGGGCGCGTATGCCGATATGTGCTCCAATTCCGCAGGCATACGCGTCTGAGGGTTGCGTGAAAATGACGCTCCTCAGACCGGGGCTTATATACCCGCCCGGGGCGGCAACCGACGCCCGTTGGGTGAACGGTCGGCGCGAGAACCGACGCCCTGATCTAGCCGTCCACGTCAAATCGGTAACCGTTCTCAAAAAAAAAGAGAGAGAAGAAAATATTTCGGTTTGTCCTTCTGGGCGGCGTTGCACCTTCGGCATAATCAGCATGTCCCGGGCCGTCACTTCCCAAGTGGTATCACCCCGGGCCAAGGGGCTACTGTTGGGGAGCACCAAGTGTTAGCTACCTCGCATGCGCCGAATTGTCGCAACGCCGGTCTTTAGTGCGTTTCAAGGAGTCCCATTGGCCCAGTTTTACCTTATCGGCGCCGTGCAGCAGGTATCGGTGCCGACAGGGTCGGACTAGTGCTGAAAGGGCTGCAGCGGGATGCAGAAGCTAGTGCGGCTAAACAGGTACCAGCACCGCGTTATCGGTGTTGTTTGGCCTAATTCGGTGCCGATATGGCGAGGATTAGGCCGATATAGCATAATTCGGCGTCGGCCGCACCAGTGCGCGGGAACCTGCTCAGCCAAACGGAGACAGGCACTGCCCTATCGGTGCCGATAGGGCGTGATTTATGCCGATAGGATATATCTCGGTATCGCTCGGCGTATGAATCATATTATTGGCGATACGTTGGTTTTTGGTAATATCGGTCTATGTGAATACAGGACCGATGACGCCCGCAGTGCAGGATGGACCGAAGGCAGGAGACAGTGGCACGTGGGGGTTCAGCTGGTGTCGGCAGGCGTGCCGACCAAGCTCGCTTTACAGAGGAAAGACGGAGTCACATGTTACATTAATATTTTTAATTATATATGTTTGGTCAAACTTTTAGCATTTAATTTTAACCAAGACTGCGTCTATAATTGTATTCGCAAGGCGGTATTTATAGTCAGACTAGTGACAGACAGCTATCAGCTGAAGTCACTATGTTCGGACTACTGGACTGCCCAAACACTACCCCAAGTACGGCCAATTTGTGTTTTTTTTTTAATAAACCATCAAACTGCATCTAATGTCCTAATCACACAAAGACATTTTTATAACAAATGTGTCTTATATATCATTTGTGGGAGCAAAGTCAACACCGTGGGCACTGGGCAAACAGGAAACGTACCACAGTCTTCATTCAATTTCAACATCCGAGCTTTGAAGTGTGGACCAGAGTGATTCCTCCTAATATAAGATCAAGTATTTATGGCAGGCGGTAAGCATGATGATATCTAAGAGCATTCACAATGTAGATTCTATGATAGAGTTTAAACCTATTTATTATCTCGAATACTGTAGACTTGGAGTCTAAATAAAACTTGGAGTCTTGTTTTTTCTCCTTCTTTCTTCAATAAATCTAGTGTCACATCAGCAAAATATCATAAATAAAGGATAATAAATAGTTTTGGACTCTCTGGTAGAGTCTTGCATTGGGACTGCCCTAAGTGGAAGGATAGAGAAACAAAGAGAGAGAACGCAACGGGTGTCGACGCGCCCGCTTGCAGCCAGTGAATACACGCCTTCGATGCTTCTATTAGCTTAGCTTGCTGTTGTGCATTAAAAGCTAGTGGGTTCCCGTTGCAGCGGGCCGCGGGCGAAATCATTAGCCATGCTCTAATTCAACCATTTGGTACCTCATTCATGTGACTCAGTCCATGAGATTCGTGTCATAGCTAACGTATGTGTGACTTCCCTATCATACATATATACTGTATAAGCAGTCACGTATCATCATTCGTGGACTCAGTCAGTTTAGACGAGCACGTAAATCAACTCACAGTGTAGAAAATTTGTGATCCATATCCTTTGGTGTGACAATGAAAACCACACGTTTTTTTTCAGAATAACCAATGTATATTAGGCACCTCAGAGAAGGCAACACTCCTGTACAGCAAACTAGTAGTATAAGCAAATTGTTATTTTTATGTTTAAGTTGTCTTTGTATTATAATTTTTTTTGTCCTTGTCTGACTGTAGGAACAATTGTTTGTACTTAGTGCCAACACAGATCAAAAATTGTCAGGTTTGTAGTTTTGTCTAACAGGTTTTTTTATTCTCGGAACTAAAAATTGCAAACTATACCCACAAATTGAAATGAACTAGACCTAGAATTTTGGTACTTTCTGGTCAAAATTATGAGTCGCTTTGACTTGTTTAGGTACATCTATGTACCTGCATATAATTTGGATTTGGAAGAGTGAGTATAAAAATATGAGCTATGCAATTTATATACTGGTGGCCATAAGGGTGCTGCTTGTGTGCGTTCATAGGAACTACTAGCGTGCAGTGATGGGAATCAAGAAGACAACAACACATCATATATCATTACATCCCGTTCGACGATGCGAATTTTAGTGCAAGGCCAACAAGGAACATCACCAGTTATGGTGGTGGCAGCAACCACCACCAAGTTCCCCAGTCTTCAAGCGTTGATCTTCACGGTGCTCCTCTTCTTCCCCAGAAATTCCGCCGCCGCCATTGCGTCTGACACGCTCAGCAATGGCGGCAACATCAGTGACGGGGAGGCGCTGGTCTCGGCCGGCGGATCGTTCACCCTTGGTTTCTTCTCCCTGACCGAGGTGCCAACCAAGAGATACCTCGGGATCTGGTTCACGGCGTCACCGGACGCTGTCTGCTGGGTGGCCAACCCCGACAGCCCACTCAACTCCACCTCTGGTGTTCTGGTGATCAGCAGCACGGGGAGCCTTCGTCTTCTCGATGGCTATGGCCAGACAGCGTGGTCGTCCAACACGACCTCTTCCTCTGCCTCTGCGCCGGCAGCGGTGACCGGCCAGCTTCTCGAGTCCGGCAACCTAGTGGTGCGCGAGCAGAGCAGCGGCACCACTTTGTGGCAGTCTTTCGATCACCCATCCAACACCTTGCTCGACGGCATGAGGCTCGGCAGGAACCCGCAGACCGGCGCCGAGTGGTCTCTCACTTCGTGGCGCGCTCCGAACGACCCGAGGCCCGGCAACTGGCGCTTGGCGATGAACGACAAGGGCCTCCCGGAGTGCTTCACATGGCACGGCAACGTCAAGAAGTCACGCACCGGCCCCTGGAACGGGCTGAGGTTCAGCGGCACCCCGGAGATGGCGTCCTACTCCGGGATGTTCTCCGTCCAGGTGGTTGTCCGCCCCGACGAGGTCGCCTACGTCGTCACCGCCATGCCCGGCACGCCATTAGACCGCCTCGTGATCAACGAGGTCGGCTTGGTGCAGCGGCTGTTGTGGGACCCCGCCAGCCGGGTCTGGAACGCCATAGCGCGGACGCCGAGGGACGTCTGCGACAGCTACGCCATGTGCGGGGTGTTCGGCCTGTGCGACGCCAACACCGCGTCCACGCTCTTCTGCAGCTGCATAGACGGGTTCAGCCCCGCGTCGCCGTCGGAGTGGTCCATGAAGGTGACCTCCGGTGGGTGCCGCAGGGACGTGCCGCTGGAGTGCGGCAACGGGACGACGACGGACGGGTTCAAGATGGTGCGGGCAGTGAAGCTTCCTGACACGGACAACGCTACGGTGGACATGGGCGCGACGCTGGAGCAGTGCAGGGCGCGGTGCCTTGCCAACTGCTCCTGCGTGGCGTACGCCGCCGCCGACATCCGAGGCGGAGGCGATGGCAGTGGCTGCGTCATGTGGACGAATGGCATCGTGGATGTTCGTTACGTAGACAAAGGGCAGGATCTCTATGTGAGGTTATCCAAATCTGAATTAGGTAAGCAGAAAACTTCACCAGTCATCAGTTCGGCTGTTACTACTGCTATTATGCAGCTACGACTAATATTTTCTTTCCGCAGCTACAGGGAAGAGGATGCGCGTTGTAAAACTCTTGGTTCCAGTTATGGCATCTGTGCTTGTACTCACGGCCGCTGGCATGTACCTTGTTTGGATATGCAAGCTTAGAGGTACAATCAGAGAGAACCCACTTCACCACGTAGAACAAACAATTCAGGCACAATGTCTTTGTACTAGTGTAAGGTTTATCAGTAACAATTGAATTGTTTTTTTTCATGACAGCCAAACGTAGGGACAATGATAGTTTGAAGAAAGATATCCTAGGATACTCGACTGCGCCAAACGAACTCGGTGATGAAAATGTAGAGCTTCCATTTGTCAGCTTTGGAGACATTGCAGCTGCAACAAACAATTTTTCTGAGGACAATATGCTCGGTCAAGGTGGTTTTGGGAAGGTTTATAAGGTCAAAAAAATGGCATATTTTGAATAAACTGTAGAAATCTGAGAATTATGGCACTGCTTGTTCAGTTTAATAATGATGATGAAACAATGCAGGGTACGCTGGGACAGAAGATAGAAGTTGCAATCAAAAGGCTAGGTCAAAGTTCAGGACAAGGTGTAGAGGAATTCAGAAATGAAGTTGTTCTGATTGCAAAATTGCAACACAGAAATCTGGTTAGGCTTCTTGGGTGCTGCATCGATGGAGATGAGAAGCTGCTGATTTATGAATACTTACCAAACAGAAGCTTGGATTCCATTATTTTTGGTATGTCCGAACTTATATTTTCGAGTTCTTTTTTTTTCTAAAAAACATTCTTTCGCAATAATATAAGAAAAGAAAAGAGAAACATGTGGCATGATTACCTTCGGAATTGCTTAATTTAGATGCTGCAAGGAAGTATCTCCTTGATTGGCCAACACGTCTCAAGATAATCAAAGGAGTATCTAGAGGAAACCAGCATGAAGCAAATACTAATCGAGTTGTTGGGACATAGTAAGTAATCATTGCCCTGAATTTTAAAGTAAATTATATTTCCTTGTATAATACTTACTCAGATTGTCTACTTCTTTGGAGTAGTGGTTACATGTCTCCTGAATATGCAATGGATGGCACGTTTTCTATCAAGTCGGATACATATAGCTTTGGTGTCATAGTCTTGGAGATTATAAGTGGCTTGAAGATCAGTTTAGCTCATTGCAAGGGCTTCCCTAACCTACTAGCTTATGTAAGTGGACAGTGTAATATTTAATTTTTTTTCTCACAATTCAAACAAAAGCTTTCCAATTTTTATAAGTTTTGATTCCATTGGCTCAGGCATGAATTTTTATAAGTTTTGATTCCATTGGCTCAGGCATGGAGCTTTTGGATAAACGACAGAGCAATGGATCTTGTGGACTCATCCTTGGCTAGGAGTTGTTCCCAAATAGAAGCTTTGCGATGTATTCAGATAGGACTATAGTGTGTGCAAGACAATCCAAATAGTAGGCCACTCATGTCGTCGGTGGTGACCATGCTTGAGAATGAAATTACACCACTCCCGGTACCAATACAACCAATGTGCTTCTCATACCGCACCCAAAGGACAGAAGAAAATACTAGCAGTTCTATGAATGGTATGAGCGTCACAATGTTGCTAGAGGGACGGTAGTGTGCCTGTTTCTATAACAGATATGTAATAGTGCATAGTATCTTGTTTGTTCAAGTCATATAGTGACATTACATGAAAGATGCAAAAGTGCAAATTCAAAAATTATGATTTGGAGGTAGCTTTGGTTGCAACTATGGTACTTGGGAGTTGGGACTCGTTGGGTTGGCGTCAGTTTTTTTATTACGTTGGGTAGGCCTCCAATGGGAGATTAGCTCAATGTTAGGAACCAATTTTTTTTAAGGCAAACAGGAGGGGGTCCCCTACTGCATTTTTATTAAAAAAGAGGAGTCTTACCAACAAAGTTTAAGATGCATAAAAGGTGACAAAGAAAATCATCAAAATTACACATAAGCGTCTATCCATTGAGTGATGTGTGGTTTGTATGATTGCCTTGCTCTAAGAATAACTTGAACAAATTCTGTCCTGAAGTGTCTTTTTGCATTTGGGATGCTTGGCTGAATATTTCTGAAAATAGCATCATTCCTTACTGCCCAGATTGCCCAACACATGCTGATTATTATCTCCACGAAGAAAGAGACAACCAAACTAATTTTTGAAGGAAGTGATTAACTGAAAAGGATCATCGTAACCATAAGTTGTGAGACCCAAAGTGCTCCACTAGCAGGTAGCAAAAGAACAATCTGTGAAGAGGTGGGGCAAGGTTTCCTCAGTACTTAAGCTGCAGATAGCACAATCATATCCTAGGCCCATGAGCCCGCCGTGGTTGGGGGCGAACCGGCGAAGTGCGGACTGCGGCTGCGGAGGTTGAGAGCTGAGTCGGAGGAGACCTTCCTATCGTACCTTTCCACGGCCCCTTGACGCCTCGCGCCGCCGCAGTTGAGCACCGGTGTCCCATGGCCGCCACCGTTTTCGCCAGGTACTGCACTACTGTACTCGCGGTCTCTGCTCTCGCTTCTAAATCTAGTGCTTTGGTCCGTGGGGCTCACGTCCATCCATCGATGGATATGTAGGATTTTTCATCCCTAGTTCTAGTTCGAAGCAGAGAATATGCAGGAGGCAGGACTTCCGTTGTATTTTTTTAATACTATTTGGCCTGTTCGGCTGCAGCTGCATGTTGTGGCTGTAATTTACTCTCTGTGGGTACTGTGCTACACATTCAGGGGATAAATGATCCGGAGCTTTTGCAGTGTCAATCAGTAACACAAAATCTCGGACTAACAGCTGAATGTGTTAGCTCTGCTTGTCAGTGGCGATTTCCTGAATAACCTGAATTTCACTTGCAGGTAGCGTTGGAGTGTTGGAGATAAGCATCTAAATGCCTGGTGAACCTGGCCAAGCAAAATATTTGCTAGTTACCAGTTGTAAGCCATAGTCTAATTACTGTTTTCTCATCTTGTTCAACTAGCAAGTTTCAAGAAGACTTCAATAAAGCAGTAAAACACCCCACACGTGAGGTATGTGACACAATGCTGAAAACAACTCTGAACTTGCCACACCCACAGTTTATTCATCTGAACTTTGGCTGTTTTCTAGTATCCAATAACCACCGGTCCTGTGAAAAAAATGCAAGTTTACTAGCTTTAAAGAAAAATACAACATCTAAAGAATTCAATGAATAATCCATATGAGGTACTCCACTGAAAGATTGAGTAGCCTTCACCTTTTGGCATTAGAGCAACTGAATATTAAAGCAATGACATGTGAAATTTGATTGTATTCTTTGTTATGACACTTCACCATATAATTATCAAATCCATGTATATTATCTGCATTTTTTCCCAAGCTTCAAGCTTCAATTCAGTGTGTTCAGTACAGTAACCTCACATATATCCTTTTGGACGACTGTAAGTTCACATACGGCCGGCTATTCTGCTGAAATTCAGTTAACCCTACAGGCCTACACGGTTAATCAAAGACATGAACATTTACTTAGTATAAAAGCCGGTGTGAACATCTAGCGGCCCTCTAGTGTCGTGATACACGATGTATTCAGAATACCTCCTATGTTTCTCCTTGTTTCTTCAGTTTCATTATTCCTTGATGAAAAATATACAGGCTCCTTCGGTGCTGGAAGCAATGTGGTTTCATTCTCCAACATAAACACAACTGATGACATGAGTGGCCTTGCATTTGGATTGTCTTGGACACACAAAAGTCCTACATGAATACACCTAAAAGCTTCGTGGAGTGGACAACATTCAGCCACCGATGAGTCCACCAATTTCTTCGCATTTCCCTCTTCCCATAATTTCCATGTCTGGAAAAATGTAAATATTTTTTCTATCAAATTAATATATTTTTGTTTATGTTTATTGAAAACTAGAGTTTTCCACACTACTTACATAAGCTATAAGGTTTGGGAAGTCCATTATGAACTGAGTTGAGATTATCTTTAAACCACTTACAATCTCCAAGAGAAGAACGCCAAAGCTATATGTGTCTGATTTGACAGAAAAGGCACCACTTGTCACATATTCAGGAGACATGTAACCACTGTTTAAACAAATTCAACAACAGAAGAATTTGAGTTAGATTAAACTTCTATAGTTGCATTATTTGGCATTGACTAGTGAATGAATTACTCACTATGTCCCAACAACACGGGTAGTGTTTTCAAGTTGCTGGTTTCCCCCAAAGATTCTTGCCATACCGAAATCTGATATTTTGGGACTCATTTCTGTGTCTAACAAGATGTTACTTGCTTTAAGATCTCTATGAATGATTGTTAATCTTGAATCTTGGTGGAGATATAGGAGCCCTCTGGCTATGCCTTTAATTATGTTGAATCGTGTTGGCCAATCAAGCACATGCTTTCTTGAAGTATCTGCCAACAAGTAGTATTTAACAAAACCTATTGTTAGTCATCAGCAGTATCCTTTTTGTCAATCTAAGAACTGCAATATGCAATAGAGTGGTAGAGTCAGTGTATACCAAACAGGAAGGCATCCAAGCTTTTGTTAGGCAAGTATTCATATATCAGTAACTTCTCTTCTTCATGAATACAGCAACCAAGTAGTCTGACTAGGTTCCTGTGCTGTAGTTTGACAAGTAGAACTACCTCGTTCCTGAATTCATCAATGCCCTGCCCAGAACCTTGACTAAGCCTTTTGACAGCAATTTCCTTCCCACCTTCCAACATTCCCTGCATGATTGCATTCTTCTGAGTTCTGAATTGGAAAATGACGAAAACTGCAATTCTTTCTTCTGCTTTAGCTATGCTTTTAACGCATATTATCATATATAACTAGTAATATGAAAATTTGCCATTACCTTGTAAACTTTGCCAAAACCTCCTCTTCCAAGCATATTGCAGTCAGAGAAATTGTCAGTTGCAGCAACAATGTCATCGAAGCTAACAAATGGAAATTCTTCATTTTTGTCTCCAAGTTCATTTGAGGTGCTCAAGTATCTTAGCATCAGCTTCTTCTGAATATTCCTTTTTCGCCATTTCCCTGCTGGTTCAGAATGGGACATTGATACCTTTTTTCTTAAAACTTGTACAGTAATAACATTACATGTTGAAACAAGACACTTATTGTTGTACCTTTGAATTTGCATAGGCAGACAAGGGCTATGCATGTGGGTAGCAGCAGGCATGCTACAACCGGGACTACAATCTTTACTATATTGGTCTTGGTTTTAACTGCCAAAGTTAAACTTGTCAGAATGTACTTAGTAATTAATTATTTCAAAACCATTTCATTCTGGTGATAGGTGAAGAAAACAGAGCCAATAGAGGTAGGGAAAAACAGAGCCCCATTATTTTTTTAGAGAAAAGGGGGACCCTGCTTTTGTATTGCCAAAAGCAAAGAAGAACAGAGCCCCATTATCACTCTATTGGGGGAGTTGCAATGGGGATCGCCTGGCTGGAGATGCTCTATTGCCATTCAGTTTTATTACACTTAATTGTTCTTTAAATCACAGTGAAAATCTATTTTGAGTGAACATTTCTCACTACGGTGTATCTTCTGCTTCATTGCTAGATGAACATCTCTGCCAGCATTGGAGAAACTGTTCTCTGATCAACAAATCTAAACAACACATGATGAAATGGTGCATACCAGGAGGATCAGCAAGCCGGAGGTACAGCTTCTCGCCATAGTTGAAGCTTTTCCATGTGTCGACAAGCTCCCCAGTCCAAACCAAGCACCTTGACTGGTCGGCCATGGCACCACTGCTGCTCAAGTTGGCGTAAGCATAGGCAGTGCACGAACAGTTACTGCTGCACTCAGCCGCGCACTGCTCAAAGCTTCTGTTCCTGAGGAGCACGAACTTGTCAGGAACTCTCATCCCAGGCAAGGCCACGAAGTGACTTCCCTTGCTGCACAGCAGAGGCTCCGTCCTCCGGCATCCTCTCGAAGCGTTCATCCCGACGGCGACGGGCTCAAACCCCTCGAGGCACTGGCACGCCGGCGCAGCTGCGGTGAAGTCAGAGTAGCCATTGGGGCCACACGAGCCGTACCGGCCGTAGCCACCGGTGGGGCGCTCGGAGACGACTGTCCACGCCAACGAGTTGGCGTCCCAGCTCAGGAGCTTCATCGTGCCGGTGTGGTCGAGCATGATCCGGAAGTACGGCGAGCCGTCGGAGACGGTATACTCAAGGTAGAACTCGTCGCCGGTGTTGACGATGGTCTGGTACACAATCGAGCTAGGGGAGCTCGTGTACATGCCGCCGGACACCGACACGCCGTTCCACACGCTGATGCGGCAGTACGGCTCTGCCCCGTGCCAGACCATCAGCTGGAGGTTGGAGACAGGGTCGAGGCCGAACGAGAAGTCTCCGGTGGACGGGTCGGCGGGGCCTCTCCACGAGATCAGGCGGCCGGCGCCGGCGGGGCGAGCCTTGTGGATCATCAGGAACCTCATGCCTGGGAGAATGGTGTCAGTCGGGTGATCGAAGCTCTGCCAGATGACCGTGCCGTTGGGCAGCTGAAGTACTAGGTTCCCGGTATCGAGCAGCACGGCGAGGGCAGTGCTGTTGTCGTCGACGTCGGCGGCGGCGATGGCGTTCTGCGTCCTCCAGAGAGTGCGGCCTTGGGAGTCCGACAGCACGAGGTCAGAGCTGTTGCCGATGGCGAGCTTCGGGGACGAAGCCGTGGTGGCCGGGCTGTCGCGGTTGGCGACCCACACGACGGTGCGGTTGCGCTCAGGGATGCCGTGGAACCAGATCGCGACGTACAGGCTCGTGTTGGAGCCGGAGCCGGAGCCGGACGGGGAGAAGAAGCCGAGTGCAAAGACGCCGCCTTTGGAGATGAGAAGGTCGCCGGAGGAGAGTGGCCTTGCGCTTGTCAACTGGTTATCGGATTTGCAGACACAAATCATCAGGAGGAGCAGGAGGACGAAAATGGTAAGGCAGGCCATGCCCATTATTTCTTCTCTGCTCATGGGCATGGTGGATTCAGGGGCGACGAAAACGGCATCAAGATATAGATCAGGTTGTGGCACGTGGACATGGAGTGAGTCATAACAGGGAGTGAACCAATAGTCTGACGAATTTGATGAAAATGCAAAACGTCAATGCCGTGCAGTGGTCTAATAAAATATTAACAATTGGTTTTTGACATTGCCCGGAAAAGAAGAGGCTACGTGGCATCCAAGGGATAGACGGACCAAAAATTATATCTGGCCTAATCTATCTCTATGACACAAGACATTATCTAAAAAAAAATCTCTATGACACAAGAGATGCCAAAGTATGTATTGTACTTCAGAATACAATTGACCAAGCCAAGGATCAAGATTAGTCCACATTCTGACTAGGTTGATTAAGACACGAAGGAGCCAAGGAGGAAGGATCTTGATTTTTCTTTTTCTTTTTGTGTTATTCTTGACCAAAGAAAATATGAGCAAACACTCTTGCTACGTGGCAAACCCACCACCCCCCCCACCCCACCAAAAAAAAAATGCGTTCAACTGTGCTGCACGTGCAAAGAAAAGCTGCTGCTCACAGCCACAGTTTGGATTTGAACATTTAGAATAAAATGATTTAACTTTAAAATGAACATATTTGGACCGAAAAAAAAACATTGGTGCACGAAATAAGCCCACGATATAATGAAATGCTGAAATGTGATAGATGAAGGTCTCGTGATTTGCCCTCAAAAGAAAAAGGAAAAAATGGGGAAGAGAAAATGTATGGGAACGGATTGCAAGCGAGGAGTTCGGACTTCAGCCCATCCCGCTGAAGCCCATCAGATAAACACAGGCCGTAATGCTTGATTCAGGCCATCCCAGCCCAGCAACGGCCAACCCGTTGTCGATGGCGCGAAAGCCATCCAATTTCATGGCTCCGATTGCACTTCACCTCAAATTCAGACTACCAATGTCATTACAGCACAATATTTGAGGACTCAATTATATTCTAATATCTGCAGTTTCACACAATAAGGACACCCAACAAAACCAGTACAATTATTCAAAAAAGCAATTGCCAAAGATAAAAGAAGTATGCAAACTACTAATGTATTACAGATCTGCTACAATAAACTATTTACACATACAAACACTTGATAACCTAACCATCTAGCGCCCCTCTGATAACATTGTCATGCTCATGTTATTCATAGAGCTGCTAGTGTTTTCTCCTGTTTCCTGGGATTCAGAATACCTTTGTGAAAAAAATACAGGTTGTTTTGGAACTGAAAGTGCTGTGGTTTCATTCTCCAACATGAACACCACCGATGACATGAGTGGCCTGCTATTTGGATTGTCTTGCACACACAAGAGTCCTATGTGGATACACCTGAAAACTTCATTTGGTAAACAAGTCTTGGCAAGGGATGAGTCCACTAGATCCATTGCCTTTCCTTCATTCCATAAGCTCCATGCCTGAACCAATTGAGTCAAATTCATAGAACATTAATAACCATCGTTTTTGCTGCACTATAAAAGTTTCAAGCATGCCACCATACTTACATAAGCTAATAGATTTGGGAAATCCGTGATGTGGGTTAAACTGATCTTCAAACCACTTATAATCTCCAAGAGTATGACACCAAAGCTGTATGTATCAGATTTGACAGAAAAGGCGCCATCCATAGCATATTCAGGAGACATGTAACCACTGTTTAAGGATGATTAGCACCAAGTAAGAAGCTTATTAAGTGCAGAAAAACATGAGTTATTTAAAATCTAGCTAATGCATGGACTACTCACTATGTCCCAACAACTCGATTGGTATTTGCTTCATGCTGGTTTCCTCCAAAGATTCTTGCCATACCGAAATCTGATATCTTAGGGCTCATATCTGCATCTAACAGTATGTTGCTTGGTTTGAGATCTCTGTGAACTATCGTCAACCTTGAATCCTGGTGGAGGTAAAGAAGCCCTCTAGATATTCCTTTGATTATCTTAAACCTTATTGGCCAATCAAGGAGCTTTTTTCTTGCAGCATCTATAATGGTATATTATAAGTAAGTAAATTACATGGTAACTATGGCTACTCTCTCCTTTTATATAAAAGGATAAAAAAAGTTTCAACATACCAAAAATGAAGGAATCCAAGCTTTTGTTTGGCAAATATTCATAAATCAGCAATTTCTCATCTCCACAAATGCAGCAACCAAGAAGACGGACAAGGTTTCTGTGCTGCAGTTTGGCAATCAGAACTACCTCATTTCTGAACTCCTCTGCACCTTGCCCAGAACCATGACCTAGCCTTTTGATTGCAACTTCTTTCTTCTCACCCAACATACCCTGCATGATTTCACCATTAGTAAATTGAAAAAAGGGAGTGGCAAAAAATTTATACTACCCTTGTTCAAAATATTTTTTTTATTACCTTGTAAACCTTCCCAAATCCACCTTGACCAAGCATATTGTCTTCAGAGAAGTTATCTGTTGCAGTAACAATATCTTCAAAGCTAACAAATGGAAGTTCTAGATTTTCGTCGCCAAGTTCATGTGATGTGGTCAAGTATCCAACCATTGCTTTCTTCTGGATATCCTTGTTTCGACGTTGACCTAACAGAAATATCGATCAGTATCCTTTGCTAGCTTATTAGAGTAATTCTGCAAGAATATCACATTCTGAATCATTCCGTACCTCTCAGCCTGCATATCCAAACAAGGTACACGGCAGCAGCCATAAGTGCAAGCAGAGATGCCGCAACCGGAAGCACGATTTTTAGCACATTCATTCTCTTGCTATTAGCTGCAGAAATTATATGTTACAAAAAGTGAATAGATGATGTTTGTTTTTTTAGAAAACTGAAGAAAATGGATGATGAAACTTCACTTAAATTTTCTGCACATTTCTTTTTTCTCTCTTGTGAAGAAAAAGGCTATGTAATTCAAACTTGGGGTAATTGTAGCTTACCTAATTCAGACTTGGCCAGCCTCAGGTAGAGATCCTGCCCCTTGTCTACATACCGGACATCAACAATGTTATCCTTCCACATGACGCAGCCACTGCCATCACCCCCTCCTCGGATGTCGGCGGCGGCGTAGGCCACGCACGAGCAGTTGGCGAGGCACCTCTCCCTGCACTGCTCCAGCGTCGCGCCCATGTCCACCGTCGTGTTGTCCGTGTCGGGGAGCTTCACTCCCCGCACCACCCTGAACCCGTCCGTCGTCGTCCCGTTGCCGCACTCCAGCGGCACGTTCCTCCGGCACCCGCCTCCGGACTCCCTCATGGACCACTGCAAAGGGTTCACGGGGCTGAACCCCACGACGCAGCCGCAGAACAGCGTGGACGCCGAGTTCACGTTGCACAGGCCGAACTCGCCGCACATGTCGTAGTCGTCGCAGACGTCCCTGGGCGCCTGCGCGAAGACGTTCCACACCTGGCTGGCGGGGTCCCATGCCAGCCGCTGCAGCACGCCGACCTCGCTCAGCACGAGGCGGGAGAAGGGCGCGTCGGCCGACGTGTTGAAGATGTACGCGATCTCGTCGGGGCGGACGACGACCTGGTTGGAGAAAAGCTCCGAGTAGGACGCCATCTCCGGGACGCCGCTGAACCACAGCCCGTTCCAGGGCCCCGTTCGGTACTTCTTGGCGTTGCCTTGCCAGGAGACGCAGTCCGGGAGGCCCCTGATGTCCATCGCACGCCGGCAGTCGCCGGTCGATGGGTCGTTCCGCGCCCGCCACGACGTGAGCGACCACTCCGCGCCGGTCTGCGGGTCCTTGCCGAGTCTCATGCCGGCGAGCAAGGTGTTCGACGGGTGATCGAACGACTGCCAGAGCACCTTGGCGCTGCTCTGCTCGCGCACGACGAGGTTGCCGGACTCGAGTAGCTGCGCCACGGCAGGAGCGGAGCTCGTCGTGTTGGAAGACCACGCGGTCTCGCCAGAGCCGTCGAGAAGGTGAAGGATGATCCCGGTGATGCCGACCACCAGTACTCCTGCTCCTGAGGTGTTGCTGATGGGGGTGTCACGGTTGGCCACCCAACAGACGGCATCCGGGGACGCGGTGAACCAGATGCCAAGGTATCTCTTGGCTGGCACGCCGGACGGGGAGAAGAAGCCCAGGGTGAAGGAGCGGCTCGATGAGACCAAGGTCTCACCGTCGGTGATGTTGCCACCGTTGTTGAGCGTGTCAGATGCGATGCCAGCGGCCGACGCTCGGAGAAAAAGCAAGAGCACGGGGAAAATCATGGCGGAAAGATTGAGAAGTCTGCTGGCTGCTGACTCCATGATTGATGATGCAATGAAGCTCATGATCTCACTGGACAGCGTTTATATATCGCTCACACTGTTGGTGCTTTCCATTGGTTGCATATTTAGCACGAAATTCGTATTAATATTATTCGTGGGCTCGTGGCTGTAATTTGTGAGGCTAATTTAATTTTTCTGACGAACTGGCACTGATAAATTTAAATCTTCATTGCGACTCTGAGTTTTAGGTTAACATGAAGATAAAAAGAGTTTATTAAAAAAAGAAATTTTAAAGTCAAAATCTAGAATCCTGACGTCATGAAACATAGGTTGCAACAAGAAAGCAGCAACTTTTGCAGAAACTTTAACAATATAACGTTACCTAGGAATAATTTGTCACTTTTTTCTAAAAAATCAAGTGCATCTGAACTGTTAGATTCTAATCTCTTGGCTCACAACTGTTGCCTGAACAAATGCTAAAATCCAGACATCTGAAAAATAACAGATCCCATAATTTGTATACGTACTCTAAACATTTATACTATTTTTTCTAATGACAAAAATTAAATTGAAATCTATAGTCCTCCTGTAAAAGAGAAACTCCATTATTATCAAAGAAATCGTGATCCAGAATCGTGACACGAGGGGGGCTAAATACATAGAGCGTTCTCATGAGAGCTTTTTGACAAATTTGAAGATGAATTAGGCTCAAATTTCACTTCTATTTATAGCTTAGAAAATTTTTTAACTTATTTTAAGACAAGTTGGGTTAATTTGGACCACAATTCTCTTCCTATTTTTAGCCAAAAGGAGGCTGCACTGGATAAGCTGCATGATGCATGCACAGTACAAGAGCTGCTACTAGAGTGCTAGGTAGTCATGGATGATACGTGACTGATGTTGCCACTAGTATATGCACATAAAGGGGAGTCACATCCACTAGTCCTCCTCTACGGCTACGGCATGGTTGCACAACCAATTCAACCAGAGTACCAGACTGGGTTAATTAGCTGCATTTTTCACTGTCCGGGCCTTCCCTTCTCCATCGTTCTGTGTTGAATTGGCAGCCGGCTAAGAAGACTAAACTCATTAGCTAGGAGTTGAAGCACCATGTCAGGTGTGTGGAGACTGAATACGTACGTCAAGTGTGTCTGTGCTGACTGAGCACGCCATGCCTGAATGAAATAAGATCTGTAGCCTTCATGGATGACAGAGAGTAAACATCTGCTCAAATCAAACGAAATATGATCGTAAAGATTTTATAGTGCCATGCATCTTTCTTTAAATTTCACGGTGGTTGGACTGTTGACTTTTGTGTCTGATAGTGTGATACACAAGCCCGGCCTTTCGCAGTTACTGCATCCCTCTAGATCGAGAACAACGTGAAACCGCAAGCACTTTAATATTACACTTGACCTTGCCGAGCTCTCGCTCACGGCTCATCTCAGTACCCTTGCTCCAACGATTCGTCGAAGCTTGAGTGATTCTCACACAGGCCAGGTCATGGTAGTACAGCGACTGGTCGAAAACGACGCCTCCGTCGAGCAGCAACAGCAAGGCAGGGGCACCGGTGGACGGGAAGAAGAAAGCTGCTGCTGCTATCTTGGCAAGATAGAGACGCCAGCTGACTGGTATGGACCATGGCGACGTCGTCGGTGTCGTCGCCGTCGCCGTCGCCGATCTTTTTGCTATGCAGCACGGGGAGCAAGCAGCGGGGCGTTGACGACTAGCTGTCGAGCGCTGCCGTTGGAAGGAGGTCGATGGTACGGTGTCAGCTGTCGACAGAGATTTTCAGCCACGAATTTCTGTTGAAAATCAGAGTTGGGCCGATTTAGTCTCGGAAGTTCAGCCAACCCTTGAGGCCCAAATATGAGTATGGGCTTGAGACCTTGCGAAGCCTATTTACTGGGCTTGAATTCGATGGCCCATCTTTCAAATAGCCTAGCAAATGGCGCGCTTCTCCTCCGGTGTTGTTCCTCTGAAAAGCAAAGGCAATTGGTCCTTGTTGTCCAAAAAAAAAAAAAAAATTGCAATTGGTCCTCTCGTGAGTCGTGAGTGACATGCAGGAATTTGCAGATTCTACTGTTAGAAACAAAATGTGTACGATTCACGGTGTATATTAGATCCAGGAACATCAACGTTTGCATTAACACCAAAATAAAGGGACGTGTTAAAAACGAAGGGGGTTACTTGACAAGAAAATGGGCAAAAGAAGAACAACAAAAACTTATATATGCCAGTTTCCCTGCTTCAGCGCTAGTCCAGGCTATCTTAGCATGGACGTGTTCAGTGATAGACGGTGTCTCTCTACACGCCACAGTCGTCGTCAGCGTGTGAAGGAGACCCAGTGCTGCTGTCATCAAACACTGGCATTTTGGGCGGGTATATCTCTGAATCATCACTGTTTAGCATTGTGACCACTGCAGACATGGTAGGCCTATCATCAGGCAGTTGTTGCACACAGAAAAGGCCTCTCTGAACGCATTTCTCCAATGCAAGCAGAAGCCCAAACTCAGGCTCTCCCACGGCTGAATCTAGAAGATCCTTGATCTTATGCTGCTTCCAACAATCCCATGCCTACAAAATCAATGCCTACTTCATGAGAAAAATGAACTGTAATAATATGGTATTTCTAGCTATCAGTGTGGATACTCACATAGGGCAGGAGTGGTGGCTTGGTTCTTTCTCTTGGCCCACTTATTATATTCAGAATGATGATTCCGAAGCTATAGACATCGCATTTCAGTGTCAGGTTTCCTTGCATCACGAACTCCGGAGCCGTATACCCCCTTTGGTTAACAAAAATATGTCAGCTCATATTTGAGGGAAACAA
>JAKNSH010467419.1:0-11733 GCA_027790015.1 Cymbopogon flexuosus
CTGAATAAATTTTAGATTATGGGCATAGCCGACTCATTTGGTACTCATGCTTTCCTTGAAATAGATGTGGGTGGAAGTTGGGAACAACTGCCCTGCCCTGCCTATACTGGATGTGTTTCTGTGTTTATTGTTGGAGAATAATATTATATGCCACAGATACAATATAACTCTTGACAACTGCATTTTACAGATGTAAAATTCAGATCAAGTATATGTATTTACTGGCTACTCACATATTTCTCTGTTCCTTACCCATGCTTGTTTCTGTTTTCGTGTGGAGAATTGCAGCTTGCAGCTCTACTGGCATCTACATTGGCGATAAGTTCTATGGCCGATTCATGTCCCCATTTGTATTGAGCCGGAGTTTTCATGCTACAGGTTATTATACTGAGTTTACACATCACAATTACTTTTGCAATCACAAAGGGCAACTCACATTTATGGTTGCTTTTGCCAGGTCACCGTTGTTCGAAACACAAGGACTACTACAAAATTCTTGGTGTTCCTAAGGATGCATCGCAGGATGACATCAAGAAGGCATTTCATTCTGTGAGTATCATTACAGTTCAATTGATCTTGAGATATTCCAAGGCTTGCTCATGATTGGACTATTTATTTAAGATGAGCATGCTGTGAATCTAATATCCATTGGTCAAGTGGCAGTCTCATCTGTTTCCTATCTTTTCATATTATCATGTGTGATGCTGTACATTTCTGAAGAAGGCACTACATGTGTGATTCTTAACTTGTTGTGTAGCTTCATTAGGTGTGCTGTTGAATCATTTTTGTTATTATACAGACTATGGATACTGTATGCTTATATGACCTTCAAACATATATGCTTTAAGAATTTGAGCAAACTGGAATTAGGATGAAAATTAGGCAGGTATGTTGAACAATTGAATGGGGAGGTCAGATTCACTTGTAAATAATAAGGTACAGTATATAAATGATCGGTCTTCAGCATGCATTTTAGCAATATGTTCCGTATATCAAAAAAAAAGCCAATGGTGTGATTCTGATGGTTTTGTTTGCTAATTAAATCATCTACACTTCTGCTTCTAAATACAAAAAATGTGTGTAGCTTGCCAAAAAGTATCATCCGGACACAAATAGAGGCAATGCTGGTGCAAAAAGAATGTTTCAGGAAATAAGAGATGCATATGAGGCAAGTAAGTTACCTCAATTTGTGTTTTCCTGTTGATTTTTCATTGTTGCGCCAAAATTAACTGTCTTGTTATGGTCATTTGGACTCCAGACACTACGGGATCCTTCAAAGAGAGAGCAATATGACATGGTAAATTATCATAGTCTGGTTTCCCTTTTTACACTTTTGTAGGAATTGACTTGGATTCTTCCAAGCCCTTTGATTGGAGTGATTTATTTTGGAATCTGGTTCAAGTTCATTTTGTGTCGTAATATTGCAGCTATTTTCTAGAGGGTCAAGGACGGAGTTCGATGGGTCCTATCATGACACATTCTCAGGATCCAACAATCAGAGACATGACCCTTTCACAGAATTCCACAGACAGAGTGATGGTCATTTCTCTAGTAAATTCTATAAAATATTTTCTGAGGTGGTTTCCTGTCTCTGCAAACTCATTTTTCTTCCATTTGTCATGTCAGTGCAGACTGCAGAAAATGAAGTGATACTTATTTTCTTGGTTTTCAGGTTTTCCAGCAAGACATAAATGCGCAGGCAAATGATATTAAGGTTCATTCTTAGGCCTGTTCCTCTTTTATTTTACATGTTTTCCTTTTGTCTTTTTTTTTTGTCCTTGAACTTATTTAATATCTTAAGTAGGTAGAGTTGAATCTGTCATTTAGCGAAGCTGCCAATGGCTGCATAAAGCAAGTGTCCTATCGTGCAAAAAATGTTTGTGATTCATGTGGTGAGTACACTTTTATGCTGTAAGTTATTGCTCAGGAGCTTTTTTTTATTGCACTTGGCTTTTGTATCTTTATCTGTTAAATCAAAAGTTAAACCTTCGTTTCCATGCAGTTACTGTTAGTAGGCACTTATGTAGAAGTTGTTTTCAGAAATGAGCTTTCAACTGTCTCATACATTATGCTCTGAAATTTTTCCTAAATTTTTTATTTATCAATTTGTGCAAGTCATCTATCCAAATACTTGATCTGTTGAACAGACACCACTTCAGTGACCAAAATTTAAGTTGATGGCAAGATGACTGGTGTTAATTTATTTATTAGGATGCTATTTCTAATACTATTTGTGTTCTTTGTTCCCCTCATAATCTTTTGGAATCAAGTTGTGGATGGTAGTTATTTGAATCATTGAATGAAGCATTCTTTTGAAATAATTATTGTCTGAAAGCTGTAGGAGGATTGTGATATGTTTACCTGGCTTCATTTGGACACTCCAGGGGGTTTTATGAACAATGTAATAGTAGTAACCAATCATAACCTTTTTACTTGTGACGCTAGCAAACTTAGGACACCTTGTGATTTAGGCCCCACAAGCTAGTTCTATTACTGTACTAGTTGGGACTTGAAAGGCTAACATTTATGAATGATGACTTGCTTAAGTATGTAACATTAAAACTGATTAATTAGTTTCCTTTGCAAAGGTGTCATCTTGCTTGAACATATAATAATGATCATTCTGATTTAGCCCATATCCTCTTTCTTTCTCATTAATACTGATTTTGTTTTACTGTTAGATGGGCGAGGTCACTTGTCAAATGCAAAGATATATGTTTGCCCCTCATGTAAAGGTTTGGGAAGAGTAAGTACTTGCTGTTAGTTTCAACTTTCAAACTTTCCATGCAGATGCATATGGTACATTCATCTGCTTTGGAATTTGGACATCACATGTTGGTTTATGCAGGTCACTATGTATCCATTCACATCCATTTGTAGTTCTTGCAGAGGTGTCGGGAAAGTTATAAAGGTAATATTCCTGCAGGTGCCACAAACATTTAGTGTGTTTTGCCCTGTCTCATGGATGGTAGTTTTCGACAGGATTACTGCTTGACATGCCAAGGTTCAGGGGTGGTAGATGGTATGAAACATGTAACATTGGATATACCAGCAGGTACTGTGCACTCAGCTTCAGTTGCCTTTTTTTCAGTTTGTTTATTTTTCCAGACGTGTGCACATGCTCATAAGTTTAGATTGTTTGAACTTTGAAGAAACTGTGCAATTGTCATATATCCTAATGGAATTGCAGAGAGTCATACTTGCATTGGTTCTACTGCAAACTTTCCACCACAACTTATATGTAGTTGAGCTAACACTTAGCTGCCAAAATCTGGTGCTTTTATATACTATATACCCATTGGTAGCCTTTGTTGCTCTTCTCACTCTATTAGAAGGATTTGGTTGCTTTATATTTGCTGGGCCTGTTTCTCGCTCTTTGCATGTACAGCTTGTTGCCTGAAAGAGTTATTAGCTACACTCTGCTTGATGTTTACTATAGACTCAACATGTAACAGTAAAGTTTGCATTGTAACAGTTTAATAATTCTTTGAAGTTTCTTGTTTTCTGCAACATAGGACTTGATTCTGGTGACACAATCAATGTAAAGGAGGCTGGAGATAGTGGTGGACTTGGTGTCCAATCTGGAAATTTACACATCAAAATTCAAGTGAGAGTCCATATCCATGCTCGGTTCTTTTTATACATACATATCAACTATAAGTGGATTCCACTACCCAAATTTTACTTACCTGATCAGAGAAATATCTGCAACATAGGCTTATTGGTGTTAACTGTTCTGGAGTGCCAGTCAGAAATGATAGAAAAAAACAAAGCCGTTTTCCAATGTTAACTTGTTTTTGTCTTTGTCTTACTAGATTGTCACAACAAAGTGTCAGCAAATTCTATTTACTGTGCTTGTAAACCATGTGTTCTTTCTAGAGATGGAAGTAACATTAATTCTTATTTGGTGAGCCTGTAACAATCAGAAATTGTGGATAAGAATTGAGGGTCAATCCATAGGTGGTAGGAAGTGTTACATTTCTCTCTGAGTTTGGTAGGGTTTGTCTTTATTTTAATTTTTTAATAGAGATTGGAAACTATGGATTCACAAAATGAGTGGTTCCCATTCTGTTGGGAAACCATGACTTCAGTTCCAGCCATCTTTACATGTGCCTGGTGGTGTCATGACTACTTAAATTCAAATGGCCTTTGGTAGCACAAAATGTACAATTTTCTTTAAATAAAAAGCTACTTTTACTAGAGACATGCCGGTAAGTGATGAATTGTATGCTCCAGCAGTTGTTCCAGTTCTGAAGGGAAACAAAAAGGGAAAGTCCCATTTGTCAAACCATGCCTGAACCTCCTTGCTAATCTATCATCGATATCAGAATCAGTTTCTTCAAAGCTTTCTTCAGGCCACTTTGTTTTTACACTGGCCTTTATTTATTTTTCACAGGCTTACTCCTAGACTTGGATGGTCCAGCACATTCATTTCTATTTAACACCAATAGTCCGGAAATACCTCCTCAAAGATACTTAAGTTAGTACCACTTGGAGCATTAGGTTACAGTTCAAACATATTATCAGTGAAGGACATGTGACCAAAATATAATGGATGCTTATAGCATTCCTTATGTCATGCATGTCTTTTGCCAATTTATCACCAGGCTTGATTATGTCTCAATGTGATTTGTACCTGTGTTTGGTTCTCACAACACTGTAAGGTTGAGACCATAACCAACACCCTGTTATTAGGAGAGGTCAGGCAGCAGTTCTCTTTGTAACTGCTGATGGGTTTATAGGTGTTATGGGTTCTGTTTTCTGTACTTATTATTAGAGGGTAGAAAATATTTTCACCAGCTGTGTCCATTATGATTTTTTATATTTTTTGTATCAAAGAAAATATCTTCTTATTCTCCAGTCAACTGTGTATATCGTAGGTAGGAATTGATCCTGTGTTTACCCGAGATGGTGCTGACATCCATGTAGATAAAAGGATAAGCTTCACACAGGTATTCGCTTCAGTTCTCCTGTTTTGCTCCTTTCCATTTGAACATTCTAAAGCTATGCTATTTGTCACCCAGCCTCAGGAATTTTTTCCTAACAATAAATTATGTGTCGTCCTTCCCCTTAATTAGTTTATGTATCATTATTCTAACCTTCATTTCATGACAAATCAAGGCCCTTCAGTAAAGGATTTCTTGACTTCACTTTGGTTCCATTGCAATGTTTCACTCTGGATTTACCTTTAAGGTTTCTGGCATAAGATCAACTAGGGTGTCAGTGAATTCAGATTTTGTAGTTGATTATAATGTCATTATTATAATTCTGTGCAACATTTTACAGCTGGCAGTTCTCTAACAATTTTGATTTTCTTTGACATTTCTGTAAGAGTTTGTGCTTTTATAGTTTTCTTGTGATGCATTTATGCTGATTTTCGTTTTATAAAACTTGCAGGCAATGCTTGGTGGAAAAGTTGAAGTACCTACTTTAAATGGGAAAACAGAAGTGAAGGTAAACAATTTTGGTGTACTGACACTAACAAAAACTACTAGACACTTCCTGTATCATCTGATCTGCTTCTTGTGTTGCTTGTCTATAACTGCATATATGAATGGAGCCTATTTCAATTCAAATTAAAATGCCTGTTAATAATTTGATCTTATTTTTATTGGGTACATGTCTCCATGCACATCTGTTTTGTCAAAACTCAAAACATATCTGCGTGTACTTCTTGAGTGTATAGACTTTCATGTTTAAAATAATATCCCTTATGTTCAATGAAAATAGTGCCCTTTTGTTGTCACCCATTTGGATTTTTTGTTCTCTTCTATGCCACTACCACTAATTTTTAGTGAAGTTAGAAGCTAATGCCTTTAAGTCATCATACGATAGCACCAATTATGACTATTTTACCCATCACAAACATCACTGATTGTGCATTATTTCTGCAGAACTTCATTTTTTGCGAGAGGTTCATGTTTTTATACATACTTAATGGAATATATTTCCGTCTAGACGCAGACATAATTGTACATGCATGCTCTTTAGAAGAGGAACAGTAGGCTGGACATGGACTTAATTATCACTGCACAGAACAATTGAAGGCGTATAATTTTGTTTTTGGAACCAACTAACAGGCAAGTAACTACCAATTGGCACACAAGAGAAAGAAAAATTAGAATTGATGGCATAGAAGGGAACCCTCTGATGGCACATAAGGGATGGTTGTAGGTTTCAATGGCATTGAAGAAATTTTCAGTTGTCATAAGGAATGGTTGTAGGTTTCAATGAAATTGAAGAAATTTTCAATTGTCATCATTTTACCTAATTGAAATCTGGTGAATTTTTCCAGATACCCAAAGGAGTCCAACCAGGGCAAGTTGTAGTTTTAAGGGGGAAAGGTAACCTATGAAATTTGAGAAATGCCTCGCCTGACTTTTTTATAGTAAAGTGCTGATGATCATAATTTCTATCAGGATTGCCAGATCCGTCAGGATACTTCGGGGACCAATATGTCCGATTCCGAATTCATTTCCCCTCGTAAGCTGACTATCCTTTTCTTGGTTTCCAGTTTATTTGATCATCTGCCCTTGAAGTAAAGTATATTGGGTTGGTGATTGATTGGTTGCCTGTTAGCTCATATTTTGTTAAAAAGATCTTGCTATATTCTTCAGAACAAAAGTAATGATTAGTCATCCATGAAGCAGAAAAGAGTCGAAGCTATACAGATTTACTGGATTTGCCGAACTGTTTGCACAGCTTGAAGTTAACCCAGTCTGAAGACAGATGGTTAAGCTGTTCACTTGGGCTAGCTTTAACTGAGATTGGCATGTGATAACCTCTTAACAAGTTAACATGCTCAGTTTGGTTATGAGTCTATAACTGTATATAAATGATAAATGAAGAGTATATAACTGTCTATAACTGTATGGGATACTTCTAAATTGTCACAATTTATATACTTAAATAAGTGGCTTCCTCAACAGCTTTTACTATAATCAATATTTAGAATACTGCTCCATCAGACTCAGAATCTTTACTCTGGAGAATCGAGTTGGTTGTGATGGTGTGCCTGCCATTGTCATCATCATACCCTGCACTTTGTTTTATTTCTCACGTTGCCACTAAATAAAATATGGAGCAAACCACCATTCCAAAGCTGTGGCAGGCTGTCTGCCACTCTTCCTGTCGAAGTTGACGCCTGCCATCCTGTGGCTTCGCCCTCTGTGGCTCGCCTTTGAATCTTTTAAATTCCCAATGTGACCTGTTCATATTTGTCGACCACCTGCTGGGGCCACTGGTGTCGATGCTGTCCTTTCACTGGCACCATATCCCTCTAGCCTTCCTGTCAGCTTGGCCTGCAGCGTTGCAACGCCTGTGTCCATTCTAGGCTATTTTGTTACTCACCAGTGCTTGGGGTGGGGAGACTGATAATTGGGCCTGGTAATTCAAGGTGGTTAGCAGAGAAATTGGAACTCCAGCATCCTGTCCACCGCTGCTCACTGTCTGTCAGTGCGTTTGACTTGTGAACTGGAGAGAAAGCCGGGAAGGAACAGGCAGGGACTGGGTAAAGCTTGGGCATTTTTTTCTAGTTTTATCTAGGGAGAATGCTATGGTTTGGCTATTATATCCTAAAGATTGTTATGAGGGGCGAGTGTTGTTTGTTAGCCTTGAAGGCATTGCGTATAAAGTGTTATTCTTTTTTGCTGCTATTGAAGCTTGTATAGTGTAAAATGCACCCAAAAAAACCTTAGTCGCAAGTAAAACATGGCACTCCTTTAGTCAACAAATAGAGAATGTGTTGCCACATGAGGTATTGAAGTGACCGAGATAGGAGCCCCGGAGGTTTCAGAAAACGAGCAGTTTGAACACAACTTCATTTTGTGCAGGCAGCAACAACTTGGTGAGATATCTTTTTATCCAAGGCAGCCTACAGGCATGCAACTAGTTGGATTAGATTGTACTCATTTCATGTTTGCTCTTGCACTCCTCTGTGTACGCTTGCCCTATTGGGCCTAGTAATGATAGAATAGAATAAAGCTTGGTATTTGTATCACTTGTTACTATGTATATATTATTTGTATTCTTAGCAATTTCTTCATCAATATATCTGTTTTCAGCCTGATTATGCTAAGTAAACATTTGATGGCCTTTGTATTACTCCTTTTCGTTCTTCTAATTCATTCTAAATGAAAGTGCTTGATTAAACGGTCTTAATTTTGTTGCCATTTTGTTCTTTTTATGGTAAAACACTCGCCCTTCGATTTAATTCATAGCACACATCTTATTGCAGGGTGGTTACTGAACGTCAGCGCGCACTGCTGGAAGAATTTGCAGTAGAGGAAGCCACGAAAGAACAGAACACTTTTGTAGCAGGAAATTGGTAAGTTCAAGCAGATCCTCACAATTGCATGATCACATGCACACAAACAACACATGCACTTACGCAATAGCACATCCCCTAGTCGAACGGAAGTGGAATTTTTGTTTGTGACTGCACGATTCCGTTCACCATAGAACTGGATTTGCCATTCTATACTCTCTTGCTTTTTGGTATTCTGTTTGACTCATAAACGTATTTATAATGCTAGCATGTATCCTCTGCAAAAAATGATAATCTCACTAGCTTAATTTTGCCTTTCTTTGTTGTGATATTCGTACAGCACCTGATATTTCAAATTGGCATTTATTATCTCTTTTCCTTTGTATCCAATCAAACATAAAGCACATACATATATTGAACTTCATTTCAAAAGTAGCAAAGTCTACTGGTGTCAGCTTACTGGTTGTTTTTTTTTTTTTTAAAAAAAAAAACAGATCTGATCTTTGCATTGCATTCTAGTATCTTCTGGTAGTGATAAAGATGAAATTTTAAACAGGCTTTATCAGCAGCTATCTACTGGTTGATACTTACAGGTGGGAGATAGTTGCAGAAAATATGACAAGGCAAAATGTCATGATCGGAGTCGGCATCATCCTACTGATTCACCTGATGCTGAGCAAGGTTATGAGCTAAGCCTTGGACCCAAGCTCACTTGTGCTGGGGCAGTGGGAGTTTCAGCTTAACACAAGAAAACAATGAGGTTGCGATTCTTTAAAGACTATTTTCACCCACTAGAGATCACAATTTTGAAGAAGGCGTTAGTTAGAAGGTTGCTGCTTCCTATGGTAAAAAATAGTACAATAATATCTGCTCACATGATTCTGAACTATATGAACCTGTCAATTGAGTCTGCTTTTTTTCTCTCTTTCTGTTTAAATGTAATGTGGATGCTCAACAGTTGGAATAATTCAACGTGCTGGGTGAAAATGAATGTCTTTTAAATTCACGCATTATTATCTTGGATCATATTACCTTTTTTTCTACACCCCGTGCCCACTCGCCAGGCTCATGTGGTCATGGTGCCTCCCTGCCTATAGTTGTGACTGCAGCTGCTCGGTTCAGGTTTCTCGACCCCAAAAAAAAAAAAAAAAAAAAGTTTCTCACATTGTTTGAAAATTTATATTGGAATAACTTATTCAAGAAATGAAAGTTGTGTTTTTATGTCTGAAAGATTTCTGTCATGAATTCAAAATTGATTGTGTTGAGATTGTCTGTAGCCTGATGTTTCTGGTTGAAACTTGTCAATTCCCACTCTAAGCAACACAATGGATCGAGCCCTGTGACCACTGGGCACTGGCCTTAAAAAAGGGTGATAGTCGGGTAGAGATGAAATCTATTGATCCATTATGCAGGATAAGGTCTATCTAATTTCACGTAACAAATCCTTTTTCGGCCTTTTTTTCTCTCAAAAATGGCCTGACTATGAATGCTTGTTATACAGACTCGTCTGGTCCCTTCCTCTCCGTCTCCATACTATTTACATGCTTTGCCCCATCGTCCGATAAATATCACACGACCTCCTGTCTCTTGCTCCACCTCACGCCAATCAGTTTATTGAGCTCATTACGTCGTATCTAATCCCCTGTCATCTAACCACTTTCACATCCTCCGTTCCTCTTGCTTTCTCCTCGTATGGCTACCTCAAAAACTAGGACCGAAGGCGACGGGAGGAGAGGGTGAATGCCAGCCGATAAATGTCTTTCTCAAGAACTACCCAAAGCACAATTTCGTTGGCAATCACTCATCACCCCCATCGAGGAGTGCCAGGAGGTGAGGTAGGAGGTCATGTGTTGCTCATTGGGCGATGAGATAGCCTAGAAGAGTAAGAAAAGGGAGGAAATAGATGGGCACCCAGGTCATAACAAGGGATGGTGTCACTCTCGGGGGAAAAAAAAAAAGAGACAGCGTCAAAACAGCTGAACAAACTTATCGGCCCGGGGTGGGATAGTATCATTTAAAAATTATTAGATGCTCTAAGAGCTATAAAATAGAGTTTTATAGTCTGGGAGGCGATGTAGCTAACTCTTAATATGTCAGGGATTATATACTTTTTCTTTTGTTTGCTACCTAAGTACTTAGTATGTTACATCAGTGAATTCGTCAAAAACTGCCTCAGTTTTGAATAATTTAAGTGACAGAATAACTGATTTTACTGATGATAAGATGAAGTAAACAACAGTAGTTAGGGGGTAAGTTGTATTTTTTTCTAATATTTTTAAGACATCTCCTTGCTACTATCTAAACTTGCATCGCACAATCTCAAATGCACAAAATATTGACAGTATTCATAGAATCATAGCTCATATACTAGCTAAAAAAAAAAAGATCAATTCATGCAATCCATTCAACCTTTAACCCAAATGGATCCACCCATGGCCCTGAAATTCCACCATGATACCAGCGTTGGCGACAACAGTCATGGCTACAAGCAGATCATGCCTCACCGTCATACATTCCATACAAATATAATGATAACGATGTGAATGCAGGGGAACATTTAAAATCCCGGTTCCTACTTCCCTTTGTCACTCGACAAAAAGGGTAACACATCAACCGTTTGTTTTCCTTTGACCTCCAGTTCCCTCCATCTTTTCTCGGCCCTTGATAATCAAGTTCCCACATTAGTTCTGTCACATTTAAATGTTTGGCATGCATTCAAAATGGACAGCAGCAGTGTTTTTCCATATATATCTCATGATTACAACATTGACAGGAATAACAGACATTTCTGACGCGTATGCAAGCTATTGAGTGTTCCATGTCAAGAGCTTCATCTAAAAGGATCCGAAACAGGAGACACTCAGAAGCTAAGGAATCCCAGTGACCCAGCCTGAACTCGAGATGTGGAAATTGATGTAACCGTAACAAAACACAAAGTAGGTGTCTTTACGGTTGCAACTCACGAGCACTAGCCAAGGCTTCTTGAAGACTGGCTGCGGCCTTATCGTACATTAGAAAACCCATGAACCAGAACTCATGGCCTTCAACAGAAACAACCTGAATGTACTTCTCAGCGGGATTTACTTTGCTTATTGAAGGATTAGCTGCTCTTAGCTGGTGAAGAGGAATGACCACCTGTTTTTGGAAAGTGAAGAAAACATTTTTAATGAACAGCCATCTGTTTAATTGAAGTCCTACTGATAATTGAACATCAAAATGGATCAAGCAACAACTGGGACAAAAGACCCAAGTTAGGTTAACATGCATCTTAAGGGACAATCAGTGCTTCAGCATTCAACAGAGTTTCATCCACGGACAAGGAAAGAGTTAAGACCATGTCCTCAGTAGAGAGACGGTAACATAAGCCTTGTGACATTGTGAGCATGGAATCAACTTGTAGTTATCAGTGCACTTCTTTTATGATTCAAACTAAAATTCATCATAAATGTGTTAGGCTTGTAAACTAA
>JAKNSH010467428.1:0-33856 GCA_027790015.1 Cymbopogon flexuosus
TATATATATATATATATATATATATATATATGATATATGGTTCCTCATTGTTTATTGCAACAATTTATTTCTCAAAAGAAAAAAAACAAATTTAAAATATACAAAATGAAAATGAAAATGAAAATGAAAATGAAAATGAAAATTCTTCAGCACCCGTGACCCATGTACTTTTCAGGCAAATGGCCCAGCCCAAGCCCATGATCGCAGCCGCAGCCCGCGGAGGTGGGCCGACCGAGCTACTTGCTGGCCCGCCGCCGCCGTCCGGCGCCTCCAACACCCTCCCCTCCGGTCAGCCGACCAAGAACGTCGCCGTCCCCGCCCCGCACCCCGCGCGCGGCGCTTCTCCCGATCTCGCTTCCTGTTTACCTTCCCCGCGTTCCAATCCGCTAGCGGCGGCGGCGGCGGACCGGAGCTCTCCGCTCGGCTTGGCTTGGGCGGCTGCTGCCGCGCCGCGTACCTGCGGTAGCGGCCAGAGGCTGGGCGGCCCGCGGCCGGGGCAGGTCAGCAGCCAGGGGCATCGTCGCGGCAGTGCGGCACCGAGCCTGCGCTGACCTCCGAGTGTCGTGCGGCCGCGGTCAGCCTCCTCTTCTCTCTCCGCATCTCATGTCTACATACAATCTCCAATCTCGTTCCGCACACAACGATTCAGTTATTGTTAGTTTTGTTCTATTTCTATGTATACTGACATAGTGAAATAGAATCATCAAACGTTGATGTATGTTGCACAGTAAAGAATAGATTAAGGTGAAATCTGTTGAATTTGTTACCTCACGTGTGCCTACTGCCTTGATATACAGCAGGGCAATAGCAATGCAGAGTTTATTCTGTGGATCACTGAGATATAATTTGTTCATGTGCTACAGAGTTGGTTCAAAGTGGATGAAGATGAAACACTAAATACTTTCATGTCCATTACAAGGCATAGTCCAAACGAGAATTCATGTTGTAGATAGATGTGTAGACTTCTTGTTTCACGCTCTGCTACTTCAATGCAGATGGGTCTCGACGCCATGGCGGTCACCTTCTACGCCTTTCCGGTACTTATCTCTGTGCTCACAGTCCGCCTCTTCTATGTGCTGTGGCACAGTGGGCAACCAGCGTCGAGGCCGTGTGCTGCTGGATTGCGTTGTCTCATAGTCCTTGGCTCCGGTGAGTACGTATTGCAGTCTTTCCTGTCAAATACCTTATGGACAAGTCTTGGATACGGTTGCCTGGTATATTAAGCAGTACTCAAAGGTGTAAGGGCATGCATGTACCAAGATGTTTTTATACTGAATAATTGTTGGTAACTGCAAGTTCATATGCAAGAGTTTATTTTATTCTTTATGGTAATGAAAGCACAACTCTTGATCTCTGTATATGGGCATTGCATTTTCACTGACTTAATCATGATAGACTGTCAAAAATAGATCATAGGACAAAATCTTGTTTCATCCAGAAACATTACCGTTCTGCTCCTAATCAACTGTAGCATTTCTGCTGCAGAAGTTCTGCTTCCTTACAAACATGGTGTACATTTAAACTCAGTTTCCATATATGTTGCCATGTGCAAAGTTCATAGGACAGATTGAACCATGACCCTGAACTGAGTTAGGAGTCTCCTTTTTGTGGCATCTGCTAGACATTTTTCAGCCCCACTTCTATTCTAAGCATGGGACATTTTTTATATATTCTTTTTTGCACTTTGGTTTACTTCCTTCAGCAGTTGCCAATTTGCTAGTGTCGCAATATCTTGTCTTAGTCGCATATTCATTCTCTCCCTATTTAGCATTTATTGGCTTCTTTAATGGCAGTATTAATACTGTCAAGATGTTATCATTTTACAATTTACAATTACATACAAAGCACACTTGTATATCTTTGGAATAAGTATATTTATGGTTTTCTCTTGGCTTTTCATTTTCCTGTTGGGAAATTTTATTCACATTGGATCACTATCAAATAGCACATCACTAGCATTATTACTATTTTTACTGGACTCTTTTTCTCACTCTTGCTAGAACATTTGGTAGTTTCTTTGAGTTATCAAGTGTTTAAGTTGTAAGATATGTAGCTTGATGAAACATGTATTGTTTTACGTTTTGGTTGTTAGGAGGGCATACTGCAGAAATGATGAATATTGTAACAACGCTTCAGAAGGATAGGTTCACACCAAGATACTATGTGGCTGCACTTACTGACAACATGAGTCTTCAAAAGGCACAGGTCTATGAACAGTCACTTATTCAGGTGGATGTCAATTATTATGTTGGCTTGAACTTATTTTTTGTGCGAACTTGCTAAACTATTTAGAATATGGAATATGATTATATTTTAGTGCCTTTTCAGGGCGATGGAATGAAGACTGCCAAGAATGCTCATTTCATGCAGATATACCGCAGTCGTGAAGTAGGCCAATCTTATATTACATCCATCGCGACAACATTGCTAGCCACATTGCATGCTATGTGGCTAGTTATAAGAATCAGACCACAAGTGGTGTGTACCCAGTTCAAACTATGGTAGCTATTTGCAGCATGAGTTCAAATACTGAAGTTTTGTAATACTCCTTCAGATATTTTGCAATGGTCCAGGGACATGCTTTCCTCTATGCATCTCAGCTTTCCTTCTGAAGGTAGCCCTCACACCCTAGCACTATGCTTGCTTACTTGATGCCTGTGAGATTAGTCTTGGAGGATATATGGATAATATTGCCATTGATCTTACTTGTGATTGCTAATTTCTTTGCCCCAAGGTTGAAGTTGATGCCATGTTTTCTAGTATCTAACTAGTTTAGGATTGCTGTCTTTCTGTATAGGTGCTTGGTTTGGGATGGTCCTCCATTTTCTACATTGAAAGCATTGCAAGAGTGAAGAAGCTATCGTTGAGCGGTTTACTGTTGTACAAGCTACGAATTGCTGATCAGTTCTTTGTGCAGTGGCCCCAGCTGCAGCATAAGTATCCTCGAGCATGCTATGCAGGTCGTTTGATGTGAAGGCCTGACCATATCTGACATTGGGATACTGTATTTTCCAACTCAGAATTTAGAATACGATGACAATCTATGTAAACTTTAACAAATTCAATTGTGGTTGCCTTAAAAAGGACAGGCTTTACAAACACTCACATTTCTTATTCATATATGCAGGCATGGAAATGCAAGTTACTTACATATAGTCTTTCTGAATGTAAGAGAATCAGATTGAGGTTATCAAGTTATTGCAGAGTGTAAAACTTATTTTGTACGTTTTGACAGATATTATCTGTTTATAATTGTGCCTGATGATTGTAATCAGCAATGAATTGTGCGTTGTCTTTCAGTTCAGTAATCTTAACAGTACTTGCAAATTTCTCTAAAATCTAGTGCTGTTCATAGATGCAACAGCCAAAATGATTCCTGTTAAGAGCTGCTTTGGTCATACTCATGAATCAGACAATGAGTACACTGTTGTTAGCTTGTGCAGGTCCTTTGAAGCTTAACCTGTGATGGCTGGCATAGCCACAAGATATCAACATCAGCTAGACATAAACGGTCCAGCGAACGGGGTCTTTTGATTAGCAAAGAGATTTCATGAGAGTTCAGACTCTTGTAGACAGGAACATAAAGCTAGACACTGCTGGTCACAGACATGGTTCCACCATTGAGAGGGACTGACAGGTGGAGTAACAAAACGGTGGGCCCCACTTTTCGGTGGACACCTGAATCGTACACCTCACCGGCTCACCGCCGTTCATCTCCTGTGTCTGTCTGTCTTGTCTGTCTCCTCGCCTAGTCTCATCCATTCCCACTTCTTCCTCTGCCCTCCCATCCCAGTTGTCTGGTATTCTATTGCACCCACCATTACTGCCCCGAATCTCCTCGTCAAGTCAAGGCACCGCCGCCCAACGCGCCCGGAGATGCCCAGCGCTGCCTAACAAAAACTTTTCACTCGTCAAGAAGATCATCAGATTCGGAGCAGCAACCAAGCTCGCTCGCTCGCTCAAGAATCACCACCAGCAGAGAGCAGAGGAGGAGGAAGAGGAAGGAACAGAGGATCCATCCATCCTCCATCCTCCATCCTCGATCCTCGATCACATCACTACCGGTACCATGGGCAGCTACAAGTACAAGTACTGCATGTGCTTCACGCGCAAGTTCCGGTCGCCGGACGCGCAGCCGCCGCCGGACGTCCGCGCCGCCTACCTCTCCTTCAACTCCGACGTCCACGCGCTCCGCCGCTTCATCTCCCAGGCGCAGGGTGAGCAGCCCACGGACGTCGACCGACTCCTCGCCTTGCTCACGGCCGGACATGGCATCGCCCGCCTCGTCGCCAGGTCGCCGGCGCCGGCCATGCCCACGCTCGACGACTTCTTCGCCTTCCTCTTCTCGCCCGAACTCAACGCGCCCATGGTGGCCCACCAGGTTGGTTATTGGCTCCTGCTTTCTCCACCTAATCCCACCACTAAAGTAATCACTGCTTACTTAATACTGCACCTCCATTTTGAGGTATCAATCATCATCCATGCTGATTGATACATGATTAATTACCTACCTCCATGCTCATGATTCCATTTCATCTGCTGTTAGTTATGCTGCTCTGGGCAGTCTTAGAACAACGGTAATGGTTGACTGCAATTGCTGAGGTCAACTGTCAACTCCCCCTCCCTCCAACCTCAAAAAGATTCCAATTTTGCCTGTACCAGTCTGTCAATCCATGGAATTGTTGGAGAACATGGACACGGGAGCTTCGCTTCATTCATCAGTTTCCCCCAACAAGCTCCAATGCTTCATTCTGTCATGGCCTGTCTTTTTCTCCCACACCAGTCATTGCCTGCCTGTCACTGTCCACCAAATACTAATAGATACTAGCTGACTACAAATAGTATGAGGCGGCAGAGCCATTGTACAGAGTAAAATACTAGCTCCATACCTCAACAAATGGTCCAAAAGACGTGTCTTTGGATTACTTACTACTGCTGTCAATTACTGATTCCATTTCAATGATCCTAAACCAAAACTCTTTGCTCTGTAATGTACTTTAGGATCTTCAACAAAATATGCCCTTTACATTGTCCATTCATACCAGTACATCAGTTTTTGCTGCTTCTCTCACCATTGTCTAAAATCTTTGTTCAGGTTCACCAGGACATGTCTGCCCCATTCTCTCATTATTTCGTATTCACCGGACATAATTCCTACCTAACTGGGAACCAGCTCAATAGTGACTCCAGCGATATCCCAATTATAAAAGCACTGCAGAGAGGTGTTAGAGTCATTGAACTCGATATGTGGCCAAATTCTTCAAAGACCAATGTCGATATTCTTCATGGAGGGTATGAATTCTGTTTTTTCAAACACTTTCACTATTTTTATCCCATGGAATTATTGCAACGTAACTGCATATGAATGCAACTGCTTATGTGTGAGGATGGTATTGTGGGTGCAGTGTGACCATCACTGAAAGCTCCCAAACATGATGGCATTATGGTTACACATGAAGAAAACACATATCCCTAGCATCACCCTTTTTCCAAGAGTCGGATGCGTTCAGTTCTTTTGTTCCTTATGATAACAATGTAGCAAGAAGCATATTTCCCCTGCAATTCTACTGCATAGTTCTATATTTGTATATGCCAGTTTGTCCATGCTTCTTGAATTTGGTTTTATGTTCTCTCTGACTTTGCAAAAATTGTCTCCCTGACTCTTCTTTTTTCTTGGCATTTTTAAGGACATTGACTGCACCGGTAGAAATGATCAGGTGTTTGAAGTCCATTAAAGAATATGCCTTTTGTGCATCAACATATCCGCTTGTCATCACTCTTGAGGATCACCTGACACCAGATCTCCAAGCCAAAGTAGCTAAGGTAAAGTTTGCTTGGTATATCAACTCCTTGCACTTTTCCTGTTTATACTTTATAACCTCAATTCTGACCTTAAGTTATAATAGATGCTCACTGAAACATTCGGAGATGTACTTTTCGTACCTAGTTCGGACCCAATCAAAGAGTTCCCCTCTCCAGCAGCTCTGATGAAGAGAATAATCATCTCGACTAAACCCCCACAAGAGTACAAGGAGTTCCTCAAAGTTACGGATTACCAAAATGGCAGTGGAAATATTGCTGATTTGCCAGACACAGGAAGCCTAAGAAGAATAGATTCAAATGCTGATAACCAAAATGGAACTGGAAATCTAGCTGCAGACACAGGGAGCCTAAGAAGAATAGATTCAAACGCTGATGAATCTGATGGAAAGGTCTGCAATATCACTGTCTTGCCTAGACACGTACAAATGATTTAACATAAATGGGATAAACTTATTTCCATAAGCAGGATGAACTGGACGAGGACGATGAGGATTCCGACGAGGATGATCCCAAATTTCAGCAGGACACTGCCTGTGAGTATAGGAAACTGATCACCATCCAAGCTGGCAAACCAAAAGGCCATTTGCGGGATGCACTTAAGGTGGATCCAGAAAAAGTCAGGCGGCTTTCTTTGAGTGAAACACAGTTAGCTAAAGCAACAACTTCTCATGGTGCTGAAGTCATAAGGTAATTTGTGTAATTCATTTCAGTGCACAAGAATACTCGAAGATTTGGTATTGCTCTGTTATAAGATCGCTTTCGTGCGTTTATAATCTTAATGTGTTGCTTATGCCATTGAATCCTATTCCTCTCTTTTAGTCCATAAGGGTTCAGCAGGTCTATATTCAAACCGTTCGGCTGCACTTTAGGATACACTATAGGATGGCTTCAGCTGCATCAGTTGTGAGAATGATGCACTGTAACCAGCAGCTGAATGCTCTTATTGTAGTCTTACCGTATGTAATGTGAAAAAAATGGGGGGAAAAAGGAACTGCCAGTGTTGCGAAGTTCACAGGACACACATGATAATTCAATAAAAGGCTGAATTTCGTAGCTCTGTACAAAAGATGGCAACACATGCTATCTGTTAGTTGAAAGTATAAAATTATTTATTCCTGAAACTATCAACATTGACCAATCATAAGATTGCAGCTCTTCAAGGTGGTTCCATACTATCAGTCACACACTTGCTGAGGAAAATTTAAATTCTATTCAGGTTCACCCAGAATAATATACTCCGTGTGTATCCAAAGGGCACGAGGGTTAATTCTTCGAACTATGATCCAATGAATGCCTGGACTCATGGTGCTCAGATGGTTGCATTCAACATGCAGGTGAGATTTCAGTTCTTAACTGTCATGCACCAGTAAGTTCCACTTTGTTTGACACTTTTATACTTGTGTGGTATTATAAGATGTGTGACTGCTGAGAGCAGTAAGGCATATGTTTGCATTTGTTTTTCAGGGGCATGATAAAGCGCTCCGGTTGATGCAAGGATTTTTCAGAGCCAATGGGGGCTGCGGGTATGTTAAAAAACCTGACTTCCTGCTGACGACAGGCCCTAACGGGGAAGTTTTCGACCCCAAAGGTAGTTTGCCAGTGAAGAAAACTCTCAAGGTAGGTGTATGTTTCACTTTGACAACTGAGTTTCTTCAAAATATTCCAATCGAGCTAGTCCAGCATATAGCTAAATCTGGTGTGATCTCCAAGCAGGTAAAAGTATATATGGGAGATGGGTGGCGCATGGACTTCAGCAAGACGCATTTCGATGCGTTTTCGCCTCCAGATTTCTATACAAGGGTAAGGTTTCCAAAAGTGTTCATTTGGGGCTTATGTGGTATTGTGGTTAGCACTTAACAATAGCGGCATGAAAATCACATGCTGGGATGAAAAATGTGCAGGTAGGGATCGCGGGAGTGAAGGCAGACACTGTGATGAAGAAGACAAGGGTGATCGAAGACCAATGGGTGCCGGTGTGGGACGAGGAATTCACGTTCCCTTTGAGAGTGCCGGAGCTGGCCCTTCTGAGGATAGAGGTGCAGGAGTACGACATGTCAGAGAAGCATGACTTTGGGGGGCAGACGTGCCTGCCGGTGTGGGAGTTGAAGCAGGGTATCCGTGCTGTGCCCCTGCACGATCGCAAGGGCATCAGATACAAGTCTGTCAGGCTCCTCATGCGCTTCGATTTTGTCTAGCTAGCGGCCTACCTGCGCAACGAACATTCAGATTCAGACGGAGCTGGTAAACTAAATTATTTTAGGGAGTTTCATGATGGAGGAACCTCTTGTACTTGTGATAAGTTTTGTTTGGTGATTCAAGAGGTTTTTGTGTTGTTGAGATGGAAATACGTTTGTGTCAATCTGACATCCACAATTTATATGAGCTGCTAACAATGCTTTGGTCAATTAGCTGGCTATATCAGGTAATATTAGTGATGCATGCATCATCTGTACAGACATGTGCTTCTGAAGCTTCTTGACAAAAATGATCGAAATTTCAGTAGCATGGCAGATAAGGCCTTTGAACCATGCTGGCCATATCAGGTACAAGTTTTAGACGTTACTAAGAGTTTTCAAGTTTTCTTGCTTATTTGCCTTTGTTATTCCACTTGTTTGGTTCTGTATAATTCCTGATTTAGTTACTATTCTGACTGCACTTGGACCAAAGAGTAGGACTAATTTTGTTATTATATTTGTGGCAATGTACTGTGTGGTTTTATTACGATGTACTTGCATTTTTTTTGCTAACCGCAGATCTTGGTGGTTTAGTTATTTGAAATGATTATCTGGTTCTTTTGCAAAGTGTGAGGCACACTGTGATAATAAGCAGATTAATGCTAAAGTTTTGGCTTTAAAAAACAGCAATGGCCAATTATGGAAATGGCTGGCATTTGAATGTGTGGTTGCTTCAGGGAATCTTATTGAAGAAACCACTTACTGATGGCTTTCGCTAATTAAACATTGACTAGCATAATGAAATCTGCGACATTTTTTGGTCAGCTGGCTGCATCAAGCAATATTTTAAACATGTCTGCATTAACTGTTAAAGATTGAAGCAGAATTTTCATGAAATCTGGGTTCTGAAGGATTAAGATAAGTGAACAGTGAGTTGTGAAGCACCATTTCAAGTGTTGTGAAAGAGCACTGATTGCCTTTGAATTCAGCTGACTGTATATTTTTATAGGAGATTTATTATGTAGCCTTTACCTAGTAAGAAGGAATGGTTTCTTGTATTGCCCACCTTTTATGCAGAATTTATTCAATGCTGATTGATTTCAGTTTTAGTAACTAGCTTACTAGCCTGATTTCATTAGGAAGACGCAGTAGTAAGAGCAATCATGGAACCGCATTTGTGGGAATGCAATCATATAGTTTCCATTTTGTTGTGTATCACCATGTCTGGTTGATTAACTGCATGTATGTTTAAATTCGTTTTTTTTGAAATGGTGTTCATGAACTTAAATTTTTCTTGTTCGAGTCAACTATAGCATAACTGGATTCGTTGTGGTAACTCATTGGACGAATGCACCTCTTCGATTATAGGAAACAATAGTGGCAATTGTGGAGATGATATAATACCAACATTTTTTTGAAGAGTGGTTACTACAGGGATCTTGTTGAATGAACCTAGCTGTATATATTAGAAAAAGGTTGTGCTGAAACTGACAGAGGTGGTTTGGTATCCTATTTTGTACTATCAATCAGGCTTCCCTGGCCTCTGCTGCTCTTGTTATGTCACGGTTTGTCATGTGATCTGAAATTCCCTCTTTGTAACCAGCCGAACAAGGCATGGAAATGCAAGTTACTTACATATAGTCTTTCTGAATATTAAGAGAATCAGAGTGGGCTTGTCAAGTTATAATTATTATAATTATATTGACGAAATGGCTTGTCAAGTTACTGTAGATTGTAAAGCTTATTTTGTATGTTTTGAGAGATATAATCTGATTATAATTGTGCCTGGCCCCATTTGATGGTTCTAGTCAGCAATGACTTGTGCGTTGGCTTTCAGTTCAATAATAATCTTCACAGTGTTTGCAAATTTCTCCAAAATTTAGTGCTGTTCATAGATGCAACAGCCAAAATGATTGCTATTAAGAGCTGCTTTGGTCATTACTCATGAATCAACCAATGGCTGGCATAATATTGGCTACCATGAGAACACTCATGTTTCAGTTAATCGCTTGAAGCTTAACCTGTCATGGTCATGGTTGGCATAGTATTGGTCAGCAAAGAGATTACAGGAGAGTTCCAAGTTCCAACATACAGTAAAACGATACAGTACAATATAGAGGAAGAGGGATCTGACAGGTGGGCCAACAAAACGGTGGCCAGGCCCAGGCCACACGTTCGAGCGGACGCCCGAGCCTGATACACGCACACCTCACTGCCCGGCCTCGCTCGGTCGCCGGCGGCGGCTCCAGTGTTCCTCCCCGCGGCCCTCCCATCCGTCATCTTCTCCGGCGACAGTTGATTGGGTTCCGCAGCGACGAGTCCGCCGCGGCGGGGCTGTTCCCCTTCCCGACCGCACAAGAGGTGAGCAAGCAATCGACTCTCAACCCTCAATGCCCCTAAATCCCAGCGATAAACAACAGTAGTGAATCCATTCGGGTCCGCTGCCACATGAATTGCAGGTTCCGCTGCACCTCTTCCGTCGAGATGGAGGGAGGGAGCCGCCGTGCGGCAGTGGCAGCGGCTTCGGCCGTCCTTCCAGTGCCGGACGTGCTCATCGTCGAGATCCTCGCGCGGCTGCCGGCCAAGTCGCTCTGCCTCTGCAAGTGCGTCTCGCGGGCATGGCGCGCCTTCATCTCCGACCCGACCAACCGCCGCAGGTTCGCGCAGACGCTGTCGGGCGTCTTCTTCCCCCGTCCCTTCGGCAGCCGCCCGACCTGGGACTTCGTCGGCTTGTCTATGTCTTCGGTTTTGCCTCCGCCTCCTGGGGTTGATACGGCTCTCTCCTTCCTGTCCCCAACATGTGAGCTGCTGGACTCTTGCAACGGGTTGCTCCTCTTGCGGAGCGAGGAATATAAGCGCCGAAATTCACCACCACCCTTCTACATCGTGTGCAATCCAGCCACAGGGGAGTGGGTTACCTTGCCCCAACCAAGCCATGCCCCGGGTCTTTTTGACTACTCTGACGGTGTTAATCCACCCATAGACACCAGCACAGCAGCACTAGGCTTTGATCCGTCCATCTCCCCGCATTTCCATGTTTTTCAGCTGGTGCAGGAGTACGCTGGGCCAAAATTCATCGTCTCGGCAGTGGAGATATACTCGTCCCAAACAGGAAGATGGGTTCTCAGAGAAGCCCCATTTGACCGTGACATAGATTATGTCCAATACACTGGCAAAATGACCTATTTCAAAGGCTTCCTGCATTTCTGTATGATATGCAATTCAGTCGTGTCGGTGGACACAGAGGGCCAAAGATGGAAGATCTCCCAAGTGAGGGAAAATGGCTGTGGTTCTTCTATCTGTCATTCTCAGGGCCGCTTAATTTATGTTGATGAGAATTTTTGGTCAAGTGAGGCCATGTCAATATATGTTCTTGAGGATTATGACAGCGAGGAGTGGGTATGGATCTTTAAACAAAGCATCAACAAGCCAGATTTATTTGGACCAAGAATGCCAGGAATGGTATGGGACTACTGCACAGCTGCTTTTCATCCAGACAGTGATTTGATCTTCTTCTATGATTGGTTAAAGAAAAGACTGGTGTCCTATGATATGAAACACAGGGATGTGCATGTTATATGTACTCTAGAAGTGCCCTATTTTGAGTTTCTACCAACAGATGATGTGCATCGTAAATTTTTCCCATATGTTCCATTGTACTCAGGGGGCATTACCATCATCTAGTCTCAGCTAGAAGCAGTTCGTAACTTTCAATTCAAGGCTCAAATTCAGCAATGATTTCTTCAGAAGGACTTGGTAAACTCAATTATTTTACTGAGTTTCACGATGGATGAACCTTTTATTGTTGTGATTAGCTTTGTTTGGTGATTCAAAAATCGAAGAGGGTTTCAGTGGTGTGAGATGGAAATATGTGTGTGTCAATCTGCCATCCACAATTTTCAATTTTTATGAGTTGCTATCAATGCTTTGGTCAATGAGCTGGCTACATCAGGAGATATCAGTGATGCATGATCATCCTCGCAGATATGTGTTTCTAAAGCTTCTTGACAAGAGGATTGAAATTCCAAGCATTGGTTCCAGCAGCATGGCAGATGAACCATGCTAGCAATATATCCTATCTTCTATTTACTATGTTGGATGGGTACAAGTTTTAGATGTTACTAGTAATTCTGGATATAATGAATTGGAAAGTAGATTGCCTGTTTAGAGTCTTTAAGTTTTCTTGTTTATAGTAACTATGCCAGTGCACTTGGATCAACTAGTAGGAGGGCTAATCTTGTTAGTTTATTTGTGGCAATGCAATGTGTGGTTTTATTATGATGTACTTGCATCGTTTTGCTAACCGCAGATCTTGGTCAAATTGCTTAGCTATTTGAAATGATATTGATGGATCTAGATGGGTCTAGTGGTGATACCATTATCTGGTTGTTTTGCAAAGAGTGAGGCATGTGAGCATAATGTTCAGTGTGATAATCAGCAGATTCATGCTAGCGTTTTAGCTTTAACAAACAGCAATGGCCAGTTATGGGTATGGCTGGCGTTTGAAAGTATGGTTTGTTCAGGGGATCTCATTAAAGATACCAATTACTCATGGCTTTTACTAATTAACCATTGACCTGCATGATGAAACCAGTAGGATAAAAAAAAAATTGGTCAGCTGGCTGCATTAAGCAGTATTTTAAGGATATGTGCATTGACTGGTAAAGATTGAAATGGAGTTTTCATGAATTTTGTGTTCTGAAGAATTGAGATAAGCACCATTTGGAGATAAGTGTATATTAAGAGTTTAAGACGGAATAGTTTATTGTGTTTTCCACTTTTTATATGTAGAATTTATTCAATGCTGATTGATTTCAGTTTTATTACTATCTTACTATCCTGATTCCATTTGGAACATGCAGTACCAAAGAGAAATCATGGAACTGCATTTGTGAGAATGCAAACATATAATTGTGTTACTAGTTTTAACCACAATTTATGTTCAAATTCATTTATTTTTTGAAACACTGTTGATGGATTATTTATACTTTTTTGGTGAAGCTATTGAGTTCGAGTGGGTTATCTGGTTATGCTACAACAAGTGCACTTAGTGTAGTTGAATTTCTTGGGCTAATTCAGTGTATAAACCATGAGTTAATTAAGGTCATGTTGCTTAGATATGAAACCGTGTAAGCTGACTTTTAATGAATTGGAAAGGAGGTTACCTGTTAAGAGCCTTGTGTTTTCTTGTTGATCTGCCTTTATTATTCGATGCTGCATAGTTTCTATTTAGTAACTTAAGTGCACTTGGAACAACTTTTTTTTTGACGCCTCTCATCTGGGTATAGCTGTAGAATCCGTTTATACACACGCATACCTCCACTCAACACACGCACACTATTCACACTACCCGTGTACAAACAAACCTACAACTACACTCAGATACGAAGATCGCGTCCTTCTCGAGATCACCGAAATCCACCGACTTCGTAGGCGACGGGCACGTCGCGATCCCATTGTGGTTCCACGCGAGAGAGGCAGGCGCCTGGAACTAGTCCAGACGGAGACTTTATATTATGAGGGTACACCCCGGTGCGAGGCCAAGAGTCGAACTCCTGACCGGTCGCTTGCTCACCTGCGAGACTAACCACTGCGCTATGAGCGCGTTCGCCACTTGGAACAACTAAGAGTAATCTTGTTATGAAATCTATGTCAATGCAATATATGATTTTATCATGATGTACATGCATTTCTGCTTGCTAACAGCATGGTCAAATTAGTTGTTTGAAATGACATTGATGGATTTAGATGGGTCTGGTGGTGATACAAAGGTTTCTAAAAGTGAATTTTCTGGTTGTTTTGCAATGAGTGAACCATGTGAGCACGATTCTGTTCACGGTGGTGATTAGTTGATTCATGCCAGCATTTTCGCTTGCAAATGACATTGATGGATTTAGATGGGTCTGGTGGTGATACAAGCCCGCTTGCAAACACGCCCCTAGTTGTCGCCTCGGCAATGCCTTTAAAACATTGGCTAGCACAACGAATTCAGTTATGCTCACACAGCTCACCCTTAATCGCAATACCAGAGAAATCGCTCGAACTTGATTGCTTCACCACACATGCTTAAGCTATATTGCTTGTTCTTGCTTTGTGTTTATGTGTTGGGGCTTCGTTGGTAATCCTGGGATTATCCGCGAACCCTTTTGTACTAACTATGTGTAGGTCTATTGACCACTCTCTTCTTCTTAATGAAATACGGGCTATATGCCTGCTTAAAAAAAAAAAAAAAGCTATATTGCTTGATGCAGCCAGCTGACCACAAAAGGATGATCCTTCAGATGTTATCTAACCAGTCAACGGTTTCTGATTAGTTTAAATAGCCAAAGGCACCAGCAAGTGGTTTCTTCAATAAGATTCTCTGAAGTAATATAGCTGGCGTTAACAGCTAAATTCACTTTTATAAACCTTTGACATGTCATATCACTACAAGAATCCTGCTAATCCGTGATGAAAATTTTTCGTTACGAATCAACAAAAAAACATCACCAAACAGCATCTGTGATGATTTCAGAGATCGTTACGGATTGAGCGTCACGGATTGACCTCCGTGATGTTTTTTCAAAAATCGTCACGGATTAACTGAATCGGTGACGATATTAAATCGTCACGGTAGAGCCCGAGGCCTATTTAGCCGAGCCCAAATCCATTCACGGTGACGAAAAATAAACGTCACAGATGAATTGCCACATCATTATGAATGCTTACGTGGACATCGACAAGCATGATGTGAATGATGACGTGGGTATCCCAGCCCATTTATTTCCTGTCCAACATAAAAAATGGGCCATTTTAGGCCTATTTCTGAAGCATTTTCAATTTGATTTGAGCCCATTTGCGTCAATTTTTAGCCCATTGACGTCTCGGTTCCACCATCTTTTTAATTTATTTGCTAACCAATTATTATAGTACAGCAGACTATCACTAAATTTATTTATTACAATATTATCCAGCAACGCATAATATCTTAACCAGTGCACAAGTCTAACATCAACTATCAATATTATATCAATATAATTACATCCATCACCAATCAAATTAATAACAATCAGATTGAACTACTTGCAGCATTAAGCCTATGCATTGTTCTTGCTTTACAAGCATATAAAACACTCAAGTTCGTCAATTCCAATAGTCGTTTCGTGTTTCTTCCTGCACATATGAGAGAGAAATCAAAAGTTAGCATATGGTCATGATATATATCCAAGAGTGGAGATCCAGTCAAAATTTGGTTGCAAGGATTAATTTTGCATTATGCTTGCAGATAGCCTTGCAAAGAAATGTTTAAATACACGTATATGAAATGAAAGCAGTTTACTACTAAGACGTGATAACAAACATTAAGAGATGATATTTTTATATGTACTCAAATAATTCTAACAGATATAAATCTCAAAAAAGTTTATATGTACAGGATCAACATTATACAGATTCTGATCACGTGTTAAATCTCTTAAACTGATCTAAATGTCGCCAATGGGCAGAGTGGAAACAAGCTCATACATACCAGCAGCTGAAATGGGGAACACGAGGCAAACCGTGCATTCCAATGGCTCTGGCTCCAAAAGACTTGCTGTTTCAGAGCACAGCCAGCAAGAACCTTCTACTTCTGTGGCGCCCGCTTTAGAGCAGAGGCATTGTGTGCCATCTTTCTCTCAGATACTGCAACAGCCAGTTAAATCCAATATATTTAGTGAACCAGATCCAGAAAACAAAAAATAACAACATAACAGAGCTGCTTGTATTAACCACGCAACAGGAAAAACGTCCTGGCAATTACTATCCCGACACGCCTATGTAACAGCATGCTGAAACCAGACTGAAGAATAACTGAGCACATACACATGCCAAATGAAGATTTCAGTTAAGCTGCTCCCATGTCCCAGCCATTACCATTAACATCAGTACATGGCGAGCAGTTATCTGGTAGTTGGTAAAAATGACAGAATAAGATATACCAAGTTATTATTATTGTTAAAGTGACAGACAAGTATAGCTCTTTGCAGTTACAGCTTAGACACATTCAGGTTGTTTAGGGGGAAAAAGTACTGCATGCCACATGAGTCCTGCTCTCCATAAATCAGATCGAGAAAAAAAAGGAGCCAAAGCACCATAGTCTGCATCCAAAAAATGACTCAAGCACCGTAGTATATAGCAGGAGCTACTGCCACCTTGATTCATGGCAGCTGTAAGAACATATAACAAGCAAAAAAATAATCTGAAAACTAAGTTAATTGCTTACTGTTGCTACTGAACTGAATAGGAATAGTAGTGAGCTTAGCAGAGAGCTTAGCAGGAGGGTAATGATTTTTCATATTATAACACTTCATCTCAGCATATGAGTACAGAGAGATTTGGGTATAATATGGGAACAAAAAAGGTACTGCTGAATAGCTAAAATAATCTGCTGAATAGCTTGTCCATCCTAACAGAAAAACACAAACTCATCTACTATTTTACAGATATTTATTAACAAGCAATGTTTTTTGTTTTAAATTCCAGGGCATGCAACCTCATTCCATTTGCATAATCAAGAACAACAGTTAACACAGCCCTGAAATATCATATGTTACCAGGTGCGGTGAATCAATCCAACGTAAGTGCCTGCAGCTTTTTCTAGGAAATCAAATTGCTATGTACAGTGAACGGGGCAGAGTAACTGAAACTGACGAAGGACGCAAACTTTGACTTGACATTGAACTGCATGCACCGAGTTAGCATGTGATGGGCCGGAGGAAAGATCTGGTTTCAGGAGGTCCTGACTTGGTAGTCATGAGATCAGAGTCGCTGAATTCCTGACCAGATCCACAGGCGTTTCCTCCCCTGCCCTGCACTCTGCCGTTTGACCGTACTACAGGAGGAAGGGAAAGGGAGAGATGCCATACCTTGTGCGCCGTAGGGGCTGTATGACGGCGACCGCATCCGCTCAGAAGTTGTAGAAACTGCGTGCACCCACTGCCGGCGGAGGTGCCCCTGCTTGGAGCTGCCACGCCGGGGGAGGTGCCCCTGCCTGGATCTGCTGCCAAGGGAGGTTGTGCGCCGTCGCTGCCATGCGCCATCGTGACAGGTAGGTCGTCATGCGCCGCCGCGAGAGGGAGGGGAGAGGATTCCATGCGTCGATGCGTGAGGGAGAGGGGAGGGGCGCGCCGCGGCGTGGGGAAGGGAGGAGCGCAGAGGATAGCGGCGTGGGAGAGATAGGCAGCGGGTGGAGGGAGAGTGGCTGAAATGGGGGCGCCCAACAGGTAAAAACCCTAACTCGTGGTATATATACTTAGTGCCTTTCGTTCAACGGCTCAGATTCAACATAGGTTCATCCAATGGCTGCAATGAATCGAGCTGGAGTAATGGGCTGAGTAGGCCATTCATGCTGGGCTTGCCGTGTCCATTTAGATGGGCCTCCCATGTACTAATATTATATATAATAAATATATATGAAATCAAATCTTGTTTAAAAAATTGGTTTTATATGTACTCAAAATTTAAAAAGGCCTATATAAATATTGTTTATCTTGATGAGTTATATCACCTTTGTATTCAATTTCTTTTTCATTTGAGGTCATTTAGTGTTTCAATTGACAAAGTTTGACCAAGTCAAATTTTAAATTTTAAAAATGTGACACCTTAATGCTACTATTTGAAGCCCTAAATGATCTCAAATTGGAAAGTCATGAGTACCAAGTTTGTTCAAACTATCAAGATATATATTTGTTATATTTGTCATATTTGCATTTGAAAAAGTTTAAAGAGTTTACATTTTGAATTTAAAAAATGACAACATAAATCTATATTTTCCAAACCCTAAATGGCCTCAAATTGAAAAGTCATGAATACCAAGTTTGATCAACTCATCAAAATATACAATTGTTATATTGATTATTTTTGTATTTGATAAAGTGTTAGCGAACATTAGTTGAAATTGACAAGTCTCTCACATAGTTTCATAAACTATACGTGTGATTCATGATTTTGTGACCAGTGTTTCCTAAAAATTTCTCAAATACAAAAATGACTTATATAAAGATTGTTTATCTTGATGAGTTATAACACATTGGTATTCAAAATTTTTTTAAATGTGGTCATTTAGTGTCTCATTCGACCAAGTTTGACCAAGTCAAAATTTTAATTTTAAAAATGTGACACCTCAACACTAGTTTTTGAAACCCTAAATGGCCTCAAATTGGAAAGTCATGAATACCAAGTTTGTTCCACTAGTCAAGACGTACATTTGTTATATTGGTCATTGTTTCATTTGACAAAGTTTAAATGATTCAAATTTTGAAATTTCAAAAATGGCAATATAAATTGCATTTTTCAAAACATAAAGGGACTCAAATTGGAAAGTCATGAATACAAAGTTTGTTCAAATCATCAATATATACAATTGTTATATAGGTCACTTTTGGATTTGAGAAAGTGTTGGAAAAGTATAGTTGTAAATTGACAAGTCTCTCGTATAGCTTCATAAACTATGTGTGAGATTCATGATTTTATGACTAGTGTTTCCTAATAATTTCTCAAATGTAAAAATGATCTATATAAAGATTGTATATCTTGATGGGATAAAACACCTTTGTATTCAAAGTTTTTTTTTATGTGAGGTCATTTATTAGTTTATTTGATAAAGTTTGACCAAGTCAAATCTTGAATTTTAAAAATGTGTCACCTTCGTACTAGTATTTGAACCAAAAAAACCCTTTCAAAGTGAGACATCATGAATATCAAATTTGTTCCACTAGTCAAGATGTAGATTTTTTATATTGGTCTTTTTTTTCATTTGACAAAGTTTGAATGATTTAGATTTTAAAATTTCAAAATGACAATATAAATCTGCATTTTTGAAAACCTAAATAGCCTCAAATTGGAAAGTCATGAATACCAAGTTTGTTCAAATCTATAATTGTTATATAGGTCACTTTTGTATTCGACAAATTTTAAAGACTTTAAATTTTGAATTGCTGGACGGCGCGGCATCGCGGATCCTGAATCTCGCTGGCGGCGACGGTGTCTGGGCGTCGGTATGGCTTGGGTACGAGTCCGTGGACTGAGTTGGCATAACTTACGCCAGTAGTAAACAAACAAAACCCAAGTATAATCCAACTTAGCACACTTGAATACTTAGTGCAGTTGTATAGCTGCTTTTGGCTATGTCGCAAGTCTAGAGTTCAAAATCCCACGGACGCACCTTTTCGTTTCGTTTTATTTTATTACAAACGCCATTAATCAATCAAAAACAACATAGAATCTCATTCGAACACATCTGATTTTTTTTTTTTTGAGAAGCCGAACACATCTGATTAACCAGCCCAATGGTAAGGCTGTTACTTACTATGTCTCAAGTTAGGGGTTCGACTCCCTTGGATGTTATTTTTTTTAATTAGTTTTAGTACAAACAAAAATGTTGGGTTTGTTTTAATTAATTTTAGTACAAACAAAAATGTTGGGCCACGCTAACTTCATTTTTGGGCCGCGCTGTGGGCAAGATGTTGGACGCACTTTTTATTTCAATTTATTTTATTACAAATGCATTGGATTAACTGGTGCACTGATAAGTATGTTTTTTTTTAACTTTTCAGTAGGCGTTGCGTTTAAATAACAAATGCAGCAGATTTTATGGCGAATATTTTTAGTTCTCCAATATGCATCATATCCATGTAATGATCAAATATAAGTTTGATATTTTTTGCAATCACATTTCTATTTTATTTTGCATTAAATTGATAGTGAGCCTACTATTTGGGGTTAACTATAGCATGACGAATTCAAATCATACGTCGTGACGATCCTAATAAAATCGTCACGAGTTAGCGGGCTAAGAATATCCGGTGGGCTCATCTATGATGAAAAAATGAATATCGTCACGGATTGTACCTGCCAGTGATCTACAGCGACGTTTTGTAAATTCGTCACCAAGAATTCATCACGGATTAACAAGTTTCTTGTAGTGTATGGGAAGATGATCCGTCTGAAGTGAAACCACACATTCAAATGCTAGCCATCCACACTTGGCCATATTTGCAAGCGAAAATGCTGGCATGAATCAACTAATTACCACCATGAATAGAATTGTGCTCACATGGTTCACTCATTGCAAAACAACCAGAAAATTCACCTTTAGAAGCCTTTGGAGGGTGGCCCGAGCTCCCCAGGTGCAACAACTCGTGTTTGGTTCTTTGGCTCCAGTCTTGGAGTCTACGCCGCACGAACCTTAAAGCGGGTTGGGCCAGGCTCTAGAGAAAAAAAAACCTCCCCATCGTTTCCACAGCCCGGCTCCATCGAGTGCATGCTGGGCACGGTGGACTGATATGGTTACCGTTGTCTCCTTCCCTCGCCTTCCGTTGCTTCCCTCTCCGCCGCGTTTTCTGCTCCGATTCGGCTCTCTGCCGCCACCTCCCCGACTCTGGCTCGCCGGTGGCGCCCGCTCTGATTCGCGACTCCGGCCTCCGTGCTCCTGTCCTCCGCCTCCCCACCGGCCGCCGTGGTCCCGCCCGCTGGCTGCGGCCTGCGGCCTGTGTGGCCGAGGCAGACTCCGGTCGTCCGTGGACAGTAGAGCCTGAGGCTGATGGAGAATCACGCGGGGCAGCCACCGTCGGGCAGGTCCCGCGCGTCGTTTTTGCCGCCGCCGGCCTCCTCGCCGTCGTCGCTGGCGGACTGGTGATTGTGCCACGCCGTGGTCCAGCCGGCGGAGTCTGCGCGCACGGCTGGTGCCATCTGCCGGTGCTTGACCGATGTGGTCTCCGTGGTGGTGGGAAGGGCGCCGACGAGCTTGCTGCTAGCTGCGACCTCGGTGATGGACGGCGTCCTGCCTAATAAATGTTCGATTAAATGCCAAAGAGGACTTTTGACTTTTTGAGGGGTGGTAATGTTACCATGTTTAGGTCCATGGTCACCAAACTCTTTTGCAGACGCAAACCAAACACGTTCTCATATCAGCTTGGCTCTACAGAAACGTGGAACCAAACACACTCGCTTGCACCATTCGAACCAGGCTCTGGCTGGCCATAGCCATAGCCAAGCCAGCCGGCTGGCTTGCTAGACGCAGTGCAACAAACACGCCCTAGGTGTCCAGGCGACGAAAATGTCTAGGCGTTGGGGCTCACCTAGCCAGGTGTCGTATGGCGTCCGCCTCGGCGTCTGCCTTATGCGTTAGGCCTCTCGCGTCGCCAACTATCCTGCGGGGACCGCCTCACGCGCAGGGTAGCCAACGCGAGAAGGAAATTTCTCCCGCGCGCGCGCCAAAGAAATCGAGCGATCACGTCTGGGAAGGAAAGGAATCATGCGTGGAAAGGACACGCGGGAAGGAAATTGCGCGCATGGGGAAGAGCAGGATTTGGAGAGGAAGGGATAATAAGGGGGATGAGAGACCGACAAAGGGAATCCCATTACACCTGTCGGCTTAAATCGTTTGCAATAATAACTGCATTATATATCGTTTGCAAAAAATATCTGAAATTAATATAATTATCCATATTAAAGTAATATTATTAGTCCTAAAGTCATTATATCTTTATTAATGAATTAATATTATTAACCAGTAGTTTCAAATAACTGTAACATTAGATATCATATATCATTGGTCATATTAAGTAAAAAAAACTACCGTAATTAGTCATATTAAATCAATATATATATAAAATTAGTTTAGGTTTAATTTATTATAGTTTATATTAGTAGTCATTACGTTAAAGCCCCCTTTGGTTCACAGGGTATTCATAGGAATTTTACAGGAGCGACCTCATTCTTTCACTGGTTTGTGCGTAGGATCGAGGCAAATGGACTGCTGCCCTGCTAGTGATGTAATTAGGGACAGGGTAAAACAATAGGGGCACGGATATCCATAGGATAAAGAACGATTCTTTTGCGGTGGATCGCTGGTGTATAGTAGTATGTATGTACAGGGATTATATTAGTTAACTACTCGATGCATTGAGAACATGGATCGTCTATTCCTGTAAATTTCCTATACAGATCCAAAGGCTATACTGTAAAGTTTTCCTATGTTTCTAATCAGTGGCGGGCCCAGGAATTTTGGTCCGGGTATTCAAAAACATACAGGGGTATCTTCTTTTTTCAAACCAAATGGAAAATATATGGCATGTATAATGCCATATAGTTAAAACTGCATAATAGTAGCACATAATTGAGCGCAAGTTCATATATTCAGGAATTTGGGCATAAATAGAAATTGCAAGTGGCAATATTTAGTCTAGTATGCAACGACAAAATGAGAATAAAGCTCACGAATAAGATGAAAACTTTCTGATCCTTCATACTTTGAAAATGGTTGATGATGTTCTTACGATTTGCTTTCAAAAGGAATTCCATTTCAATAAATGTAATCAAGACATTCGTGTTTCTCTGTGGGCGATTGCGGGAGCAACGGGACAGGAGGACGAATTGGGAGCACCGAGCGTGCATCCTTGGGCTTTAGATAGAGAAAATGGGCCACTGGCAGCACTGGGCCTTGGATGAGAAGGGAAAACGAGTATAAATTGGGCCGAATTGTCAGATAGATATGCAGTTCACTGTATTTTTTCATTTTTTCATATACAGACTTGTATATACACTATATATATAATTTTATTTGCCTAAAATTTTGGGTATTCAACTGAATACCATTGAATAGTATTGGGCCCGCCACTGTTTCTAATTCCACAGGATTAGTGAAGTGATGCACTTTATTCCTATGAATTTCCTTTTCCCACCCTCCAATCCAAAGGGGGCCTAAATAATTTTAATGGTGCATATTATTTTAGATTACAAACTCAATATTATTAGGAATAATTTTAGATAGTTTCACTTAGTAGCATATCTTCGCATATACAAATGTTATCGGATATCTTTGAATACATATTAGAATTGGATAGAGAAAACAAAAAATAGATTAGGTACATCCATTTAGTATCAACATTTAAAACAAATACAAATATGGATACTATCTATATTACAAGTTTTAGTGAATATGATTTGAATAATTTGGATATCCATGCATCCATTTTTGTACCTACCTTTAGGCTAATCTTAATATGGGTTTCATAAATATTAAATAAATTGACTTGGCATTGTTTAAATAAAAATAAAGAAAATAAAAATAGTGAGATGAAATAAGTTTTATAAAGATACATATTTTTTTAATTTAAAACATTGTCTTGGAACTCTTGATGAAACCTACGTATTCCATGAGAGAGACACTGGCCTTCGGAACCTTTCTTTAAAAAAGGGTTTTTTGATTCGTACCATTGCAATTTTCGAAGTTCTGAGATATGCCATTACTATTTGTTTAATTAGAAATATGCCTTTACAATTCTTGCTTGCCTTGAACCATGCCATTTTATACGTATTAGACAAGATTAGGCCCACACGTAGGTGATTGAAGGCCATCATATTTTCGTATGGGCTAAAATACCCCTATTGCTTCTCTTTCTCTACTCAATGACGTGCGGACCCCACATGTCAGCTTTTTCTTCAACCTTTGGAACAGACCATGGCCAGGAAGAGCTATGTCGGCGTGCCGCGTGCGCGCGAAGAGCTTGGCTGCAAAGAGCTGCGTGGGTGTGCGCCCTCCGTGCACGCGAAGAGCTGTGCGGTCGTGCGCGCGCACGCGACCTCCGCCAGCACGTGGGCGCCGGGATGCTACTTCTTCTGCTCCTCGTTCGACAGCACCGCGTGGTCTGCGTCCCTCTCCGTGGGGCCTGCAAGACGAAGCAGGCAACGGGCTCGCCCCGAGCAGGGCACTCCCTCCCCGAGCAGGGCACTGAGCGGCAGCGGCCTGCTGCTCCCGACCACGCGCAGGGCTCTCTGAACGGAGGAATTGAAGGACGGGGCGCGGGACCCAGGAGGGTGTGTGACCGTGTGGGACAGCGCACACGGGCCCAGGCACATGACGTGAGGGCAAGGAGGAAGCATGGCTGGAGGTTGAAGGCCCAAGCTCTCGCACGTAGCTTTTCCTGGTGGCCATGGTGATCTATTCCAAAGGTTGAAGAAGAATCTGATGTGTGAGGCCCACACATCATTGAGTAGAGAAAGAGAAGCAACAGGGGTATTTTAGCCCATACGAAAATACAATGGCCTTCAGTCCCCTGCGTGTGGGCCTACTCTTATCTAATACGTATAAAATTATATGTTTCAAGACAAGTAAGAATTGTAATGGCACGTTTCTAATTAGTAATGGCATATCTTGAAACTTTAAAAATTACGATGGCATAAATAAAAAAACCCTTTAAAAAATGCTCCTACCGTCGCAGACATGGTGGACCCATTATATAGAGAGAAAGAGAGGGAGAGAGATCTGACCGTCAAAAAGGTTTCCGGTGCGCATGTTTCAGTCGACGCCGGATACACTAGTCACCGCCCGGGCTCGCTCGGTCGCCGGCGGCGACTCCACTCCAGTGTTCCTCCCCGTCCCTCCCATCCGTAAGGCTCATCTTCTCCGGCGACAGTTTCTTGGGATCCGCAGCGACGACTCTGCCGCGGCGGGGCTATTCCCCTTCCCGACCGTACAAGAGGTGAGCAAGCAATCGATTCCCAACAAATAACCATAGTGAATGAATCCATTCGGTCCCCAAATCGTAACAGGCGCCGCCGCATGAATTGCAGGTTCCTCCGCACCTTTTCCGTCGAGATGGATGGAGGGAGCCACCGGGCGGCAGCGGCTTCGGCCGTCCTCCCGCTCCCGGACGAGCTCATCGTCGAGATCCTCGCGCGGCTGCCGGCCAAATCGCTCTGCCTCTGCAAGTGCGTCTCGCGGGCCTGGCGCGTCTTCATCTCCGATCCAGCCAACCGACACAGGTTCGCGCAGACGCTGTCGGGCCTCTTCTTCTCACTTCCCTGTGATAGCAGCCCGACCTGGGATTTTATTGGCTTCTCTGTGTCTTCGGTTTTGCCTCCGCCTCCCGGAGTCGATACGGCCCTCTCCTTCCTGCCCCCGAGCTGTGGGAAGATGGAGCTTTTGGACTCCTGCAATGGGTTGCTCCTTTTGCGGTGCCAGGACTCAAGGGAACTACCTTCACCACCACCATTCTACATCGTGTGCAATCCAGCCACCGGGGAGTGGGTTACCTTACCCCAACCAAGCCGCGTCCCGGGTCAGGATGGCAGCTCAGCACAGCGTCCCGGATCTCGTGATGATGTCAATATACCCATAGATACCAGCATAGCAGCACTAGGCTTCGATCCATCCATCTCCCCGCATTTCCATGTGTTTCAACTGGTTCAGGAGTTGGATTATTATGAATTCCTCGTCTGGGCAATGGAGATATACTCATCCCATACGGGTAGATGGGTTCTGAGAGAAGCTCCATTTGACCGTGACTTAGATAATGTCCAAGTCCAATACACGGGCCAAATGACCTATTTCAAAGGCTTCCTGCATTTCTGCGTGAAACGAAATTCAGTCGTGTCGGTGGACACAGAGGACCAGACATGGAGGATCTCCCAAGTGAGGCAAAATGGGGGTGGCGACCTTTCTTCTGTCTGTCATTCTCAGGGCCGCTTACTTTATGTTGATAGCAATCCCTGGTCAAGTGATGCCATGTCAATCTATGTTCTTGAGGATCTTGACAGTGAGGAATGGACGTGGGTCTTCAAGCAAAGCATCAACAAGCCAGATCTATTTGGACCTAGAGTGTCACGAAGGATATGGGTCTACCACACAGCTGCATTTCATCCAGACAGTGATTTGATCTTCTTCTATGATTGGTTAAAGAAAAGACTGGTGTCCTATGATATAAAACGCAGGGATGTGCATTCTATCTGTACTCTTGAAGTGCCCTATTTTGAGTTTCTACCAACAGAAGATGTGCATCGTAGATTTTTCCCATATGTTCCATTGTACTCACGGGCATTATCATCATCTAGCCCCAGCTAGAAATGCTTCACAACATTCAATGCAGGGTCCAAATTCGGCATTGATTTCTTCAGAAGGAGCTGGTAAACTAAATTATTTTAGGGAGTTTCATGATAGAGGAACCACTTGTTGCGATTAGCTTTGTATGGTGATTCAAGAGGGTTTCGGTGCTATTGAGATGGAAATATGTTTGTGTCAATCTGTCATCCACAATTTATATGAGCTGCTAACAGTGCTTTGGTCAATTAGTTGGCTACATCAGGCAATATCAGTGATGAATGGATGACATGTGCTTCTGAAGCTTCTTGACAAGAAGACTGAAATTTCAAGCATCTGTTTCAGCAGCATGGCAGATGCGGCCTTGTTGCCTTGGACCATGATGGCAATATATCCTTCCTTCTATTTACTATGTTGAATGTGTAGCAATTTTAGAAATTGCTAGTAATTATGGATGTAACGAATTGGAAAGTAGATAAGCTGTTAAGAATCTTAAGTTTTCTTGTTTATCTGCCTTTGTTATTCCACTTGTTTCGTGCTGTAAGATCCTAATTTAGTAAATATTCTGAATTCACTTGGAGCACCTAATCTTGTTATTATATTTGTGGCAATGCAATGTGTGGCTTTATTATGATGTACTTGAATTTTTTTATTGCTAACCAATCTTAGTCAAATTGCTTTGCTATTTGAAATGATATTGATGGATCTAGATGGGTCTGGTGGTGATACCAATTACCATTATCTGGTTGTTTTGAAAAAAGTGAGACATGTGAGCATAATGTTCACTGTGATAATCCGCAGATTCATGCTAGCGTTTTGGCTTTAACAAACAGCAATGGCCAAATATGGGTATGGCTGGCATTTGAAAGTGTGGTTACTTCAGGGAATCTCATTGAAGAAACCACTTACTGATGGCTTTTGCTAATTAACCATTGACTGGCATGATGGAATCCGTAGGATCAACATCCTTTTGGTCAGCTGGCTGCATCAAGCAATATTTTAAGGATGTGTGCATTAACTATGAAAGATTGAAGCAGAATTTTCATGAAAATAAGTGTTGTGTTTGAGGAGCACTGATTGCCTTTGAATTCAGCTGACCTTATATTTTAATTCGAGATTTATTATGTAGCCTTGCCTATTAAGATCGAGGGAATGATTTCATGTATTCTCCACCTTTTATATGCAGAATTTACTCAGTGCTGATTGATTTCAGTTTTAGTAACTACAGTAGCTTACTAGCCTGATTCCATTTGGAACATGCAGCACGCACCAAGAGCAATCGTGGAACTGCATTTGTGGGAATGCAAAAATATAGTTTCCATTTTGTTGAACTGCAGTTTATATTTGAATTCATTTATTTCTTGAAATGGTATACATGGATTTAAACTTTTCTTGTGAAGCTATCTAGTTCGACTTAACTATAGCATAACTGATTTCGTTGTGCTAACTCAGTGGACAAATGCACCTCTTTGGTTTTAGGACACAATAGTGGCAATTGTGGAGACGATATAATGCCATCTTTTTTTTAAGAGTAGTTACTGCAGGGATCTTGTTGAAGGAACCTGATAGTGGATTAGAAAAAGAAATCTGCAATTTAATTTACATTGATTTTTTTCTGTATGGTCTTGCTTTTGTTGCTGTAAGCATGATCTGAACGTTTCTTAAGACTAAATTGACTACAGTGATCGGCATTCGTGCCAGGATAGGTAAAGGCATCAGGTGTAAGTCGTCCAGGGTAATTAGTTACTTTGGTCCGACGAAATTGTTGGTGATAAGAACAAGGGAGAGATACAAGGGTATTTTTTTATTTTCTCTTTGGTTGGCTGCACCTCATAGGATATAGAGGAACTTCTGTTACAGATGTCAATTCTCCTATGGATTTTATCTTTCTGTTTCCCGCTTTGATTGTGCTGAAACTAACAGCATTTTAGAAAAGATTGTGCTGAAACTGAGACTATAGGTGATTTGTTATCCTATTTTGTACTATCAATCAGGCTTTCTTGGTTCCTGTTGCTCTTGTTATGTCCAGCATCTTCAAGCAGTTCTCATAGGTACGTGCATTTTTGTTTCATGAGTGTTTTGAGTAGGCAAAGAGTAAACGCAAGGCACCCACCATTCAAGGTTGAAGTTGTACTGAGTTTCTTGTTGCCTCTAGACAACGATGGTAATTTGCAATACTTCCTTTGACGGTTTCTCTTTTGATCTGAAATTCCTTCTTTGTAACCAGCCGAACAAGGCATGGAAATGCAAGTTACTTACATATAGTCTTTCTGAATATTAACAGAATCATAGTGGGCTTGTCAAGTTATAATAATTATTATTTTTGACGAAATGGCTTGTCTGTAGAGTGTAAAGCTTGTTTTGTATGTTTTGAGAGATATAATCTGATTATCACTGTGCCTGGTCCCATTTGATGATTCTAGTCAGCAGTGACTTATGCGATGGTTGTCAGTTCAATAATAATCTTCCCAGTGTTTGCAAATTTCTCCAAAATTTAGTGCTGTTTCCCAGTGTTTGCAAATTTCTCCAAAATTTAGTGCTGTTCGTAGATGCAACAGCCAAAAATCATTCCTGTTAAGAGCTGCTTTGGTCATTACTCATTACTCCTGAATCAGACAATGGCTGGCATAGTATTGGCTTGCAAAGAGATTTCACGCGAGTTACAACAGACACTGGCCTTGGGAACTGACAGGTGGGACCCATGGAGAGAGCGTACTGACAGGTGGACCAACAAAACGGTGGCCCGCTGCTGCGCTGCGTATAGGTGGACGCCTGATCCGCCCGGGCTCGCTCGGTCGCCGGCGGCGGCTCCAGTGTTCCTCCCCGTCCCTCCCATCCGTCATCTTCTCCGGCGAAAATTGATTGGGATCCGCAGCGACCAGTCCGCTGCGGCGGGGCTGTTCCCCTTCCGGACCGCACAAGAGGTGAGCAAGCAATCGACTCTTAAACTCTCAAAAAAAAAAGCCCCCAAATCCCGGCGGTAGATAACCCTAGACCCAAGTGAACCCATTCGGGTCCCAATGGCAACCAGGCGCCGCCGCATGAATGCAGGTTCCGACGGGATGGAGGAAGGGAGCAGCTGGGCGGCAGCGGCTCTGGCCGTCCTTCCGGTGCCAGACGAGCTCATCGTCGAGATCCTCGCGCGGCTGCCGGCCAAGTCGCTCTGCCTCTGCAAGTGCGTCTCGCGGGCCTGGCGCGCCTTCATCTCCGATCCGACTAACCACCGCAGGTTTGCCCAGACACTGTCGGGCCTCTTCTTCTCCCGTCCCTACGGCAGCCGCCCGACCTTGGATTTCATCGGCTTGTCTATGTCTTCGGTTTTGCCTCCACCTCCCGGGGTTGATATGGCTCTCTCCTTCCTGCCCCCCACCTGTGGGGAGATGGAGCTGCTGCACTCTTGCAACGGATTGCTCCTCTTGCGGTGCGAGGATTCAAGGGAACTGCCTTCACCACCACCCTTCTACGTCGTGTGCAGTCCAGCCACCGGGGAGTGGGTTACCTTACCCCAACCAAGCCGCGTCATGGGTCTCCATGCCTATTCTACCAGTGTCAGTGGAACTATAGACACCGGCTCAGCAGCAGTAGTCTTCGATCCGTCCATCTCCCCACATTTCCATGTGTTTCAGCTGGTGCAGGAGTATTGTCCAGAACTCATCGTCTTGGCAATAGAGATATACTCGTCCCAAAACGGAAGATGGGTTCTCAAAGAAACCCCATTTGACCATGACATAGAATATCTCCAATACACTGGCCAAATGACCTATTTCAAAGGCTTCCTGCATTTCTGCATGATAGGCAATTCAGTCATGTCGGTGGACACAGAGGGCCAGAAATGGAGGATCTCCCGAGTGAGGGGAAATGGGGGTGGCCATATTTCTTGTGTCTGTCATTCTCAGGGCCGCTTACTTTATGTTGATAGCAATTTCGAGTCAAGTGATGCCATGTCAATCTATGTTCTTGAGGATCATGACAGTGAGGAGTGGATATGGATCTTTAAACAAAGCATCAACAAGGCAGATCTATTTGGACCAAGAATGCCAGGAAGGGTATGGGACTACTGCACAGCTGTGTTTCATCCAGACAGCGATTTGATCTTCTTCTATGATTGGTTAAAGAAAAGACTGGTGTCCTATGATATGAAACACAGGGATTTGCGTGTTATCTGTACTCTAGAAGTTTTTGATTCTCTACAAAGAGAAGATGTGCATCATAAATTTTTCCCATATGTTCCACTGTACTCAGGGGCATTACCGCCATCTAGTCTCAATTAGAAATGCTTCACAACATTTAATACAAGGTCCAAATTTGGCATTGATTTCTTCAGAAGGAGCTGGTAAACTAAATTATTTTAGAGAGTTTCATGATGGAGGAACCACTTATTGTTGCAATTTGCTTTGTTTGGTGGTTCCAGAGGGTTTCAGTGCTGTTGGGATGAAAAAAAATGTTTGTGTCAATCTTCCATCCACAATTTATATGAGCTGTTCACAATGCTTTTGTCAATTAGCTGGCTACATCAGGCAATCAGTGATGCATGTGTCATCTGTACAGACATGTGCTTCTGAAGCGTCGTGACAAGATTGAAATTTCAAGCATTGGTTTCAGCAGCATGGCAGATGCGGCCTTCGTGCCTTTGGACCAAGATGGCAATATATCCTACCTTATATTTACTATGTTGGATGTGTAGAAGTTTTAGACATTACTAGTAATTCTGGATGTAATGAATTGGAAAGTAGACCACCAGTTAAGAGTCTTTAAGTTTTCTTGTTTATCTGCCTTTGTTATTCCACTTGTTTGGTCCTGTATGATTCCTAATTTAGTAAGTATTCTGAGTGCACTTGGAGCAACTAGGAGGACTAATCTTGTTATTATATTTGTGGCAATGCAATGTGTATTATGATGTACTTGAATTTTTTATTGCTAACCGTATATCTTGGTCAAATTGCTTAGCTATTTGAAATGATATTGATGGATCTAGATGGGTCTGGTGGTGATACCATTATCTGGTTGTTTTGCAGAGATTGAGGCATGTGAGCATAATGTTCAGTTTGATAATCAGCAGATTCATGCTAGCGTTTTGGCTTTAAAAAACAGCATTGACCAATTATGGATGTGGCTGGCATTTGAAAGTGAGATTACTTCAGGGAATCTTATTGAAGAAACCACTTACTGATGGCTTATGTGAATTAACCTTTGACTGGCATGATGAAATCTGTAGGATCAACATTTTTTTTGGTCAGCTTGCTGCATCAAGCAATATTTTAAGGATGTGTGCATTAACTGTTAAAGATTGAAGCAGAGTTTTCATTAAATTGGGGCTCTGAAGGATTAAGATAAGCAAACACTGAATAAGTGAGTTGTGAAGCACCATTTGAGGACAATTGTTGTGACAGAGGAGCACTGATTGCCTTTGAATTCAGCTGATCTTGCATTTCCCTTGTTGCTTGCTTTGCAACAGATATAAGGAGCTGAAGGAATGAAATGTTTGTTTTGCAATATTGTCCAGTAGAAGGAAGCAAGGCTGCAATATGTATTAGCATGTGGTTTGGAGACCAACAAAGAGATCTAATTTTGCTATGAACCTAGTTTGAGGTGTAAAATGTTCTGTTAAATTGTGGATGAGACGACTCTTTGCAAGTTTAGATCATGCACTGCCCTATTTTCACTTACGCACATGTTTTTTTTGTTCAAAATTTCTAGAAGATATCAGTTTAGGTACGTACGCACATGCTTTTTTTTGTTCGAAATTTCTAGAAGATATCAGTTTTGGTACCATTTCTTATTCAACAAAAAGATTGTTTGATTGCTATGTTTTTGTCAATTTTTTTTTGAACTCGATCATTTTTTTTTGAGCTTGTTTCAATAATGTCATCCCTAATCTATCCAAGCCACATAATAGATTATGCGGCAAGATTAGTGAAAGGGATAGGATGGGAGCTTGCTAAGGGGGAACAGGTGGGCAGGGAATTTCCTTCTCACATGAGTTTGGACCCCTCACTGCCAAACGAAGTCTGAAGCTTAACCTGTCATTGCTGGCACGCTTAGTTCTGACGTTCTGTTGCCTCCCCTTACCTACACAGGGGAAGAGCCTTACATTGCCACTTTCCGGCTGTCACTAGATTTGTTATCATGATGACGCACAACAAATACTTGTCGCTTATCTCACGTCTCTACCTTGAGATTTTGACGTAATGGATGTAACTGATCAATTTATTTACTATGACGTAGCTCAAGTTGGTAGGAGCAACAATATCAATGGTATGCGGAAGAATGATACACTGCTGCGAAATTACATATGTCGAGCTGCCATAAATTCTGAACTAACTCTGGTTCTTTACACTAGAGTAGGTGGTGGTAACAATATAGTGGAATTGTGGTGCCATCGTGATCTTGATGCAGCTGATTCATTATCAAGAGATGCACACCAAAAATGTGTGCAACGAACCAACAGCACTGCAGATCTTCCTACAGCTAAAAAAAATAAAATGAGGTTTGTGAGTTGCTTAACCATTGCATATAAATGTTCTGAAAAATGTAACAAATACTAACGATATTTCTGTCCATCTTGGGTGACCCACCTCAATGATCTGAATTTAGCAGGTCTTTCAGCTCGTCAGCAATTGCTCGGTAGCAGAACTTGTATTGTTCCTGAAGAGTAGAAATGCTATTTTAGACCATCAAAATAGTTTGTAGCCCATGCACATATGTACCTTGAAACCATGAGAACATCACTTGTACTGTAACATTATGAATAGGTTCATTTGAAACTACTGATAAGTGATAACTGTTTTGAAAATTGTAGTGTGAGACACCATCAAAATAGGTTCATGTGCTGAAATTGTGCTGGACATGGGACATCTTTTAGGTCCAAGACAGACGGCACAACCAACAGACAACAGCAAGTCTTTTAGTCTCAAGCAGTTGGCGACTTGGGGTAGGCAGTAGGCAGAGATGGAACCCAACAAGAGCCACCAAAAGACAGGTCACGCGACTAAAAATAAATTAAAATAAAGCACAGCTTACCTCTGTTTGGACCATTCCAGGTCGTTGGGATCTAAAATTCTTTACAGTTTCAACAACATCGTAAGAGCTTTTATCTCCAAGGAGAATTCGCTCAATTGTATCATGGATTGTGATGTAAGCACCAGTTCTTCCAATACCTGCACTGCAGAAAGATACAGTAACAGTGTTAATAATAATAGGGTAAAATGCACGATTTGGATGACATGGCTGAGCTGAAGGAAACCTGCAATGGATAACTATAGGATGTTCTGTTGGAATGTGATGCAGTCGTTTCCAGATTTGCCGTACAGCAGCGGTATTAGTTGGCACTCCATGGTCGGGCCAATCAGGATATACTATATGGAGTACAGAATGAACCTTGCCTGACTACATTATGAAATTTACAATCAGAATAGTCTTAAATCATGAAATGTCTATAGACGTACAGGGCTAATAAGCAATACATATTTTCGACCACCACTAAAAAAGTACAATAATTATGACATCTACCAGTGACAATGGCCACATCCATTTTGTCACATGTGACCAAACTGTGATCTCATTATCACAAAATTTAATCATTTAAACCATCACTAAACAATGTTACAGCAAATCCATGAATAACTGATATCTTTGTAAGAACCCAGGGTTAACATACAATTATATTTCAACAATAGAGCAGAGAATTTCTTGCATACAATGTTACAGCAAACTCCGCCTATGTTGACTGGAAGACTTTCTTGAGTCGTCTCAACATAGCCGGTCCCAAGCCCGGGTAAAGCGAGGAGGGGTGTTGATGAGGACATCGCCACGCTGGACACATCTACGCCATCGTCGTTTCCAAGTTGCAACTCATCTCCAACTCAGCTGCCACGTCACCCTCGGATTCTGCATACACGCCGTCACTGTTTTGGTCATAACTTCCTCATACGACGTTGAAACAGGGCGATCTTGAACTTGTTGGAAAGGGGACGACGACGCCGTCGTTTTGGATCTGGTTCCAGCTCCAGATGTTCCGTGG
>JAKNSH010467444.1:0-10735 GCA_027790015.1 Cymbopogon flexuosus
CCCTGGTTTGAGTCCACAGCTGCGGTTTTCAGCTAGGTTCAGCTGATTGCGGCTGGTTGGGAAGAGTTGCAACTGCTTGCAACTCAAGTTGAGTGTGTGTGCTGTTCTCAACCCTTTTCTTCTTCTTCTACCTTGGTTCAGAGTGAGAGGGAGAGGGTGGTGAGCAGGGTCTGCTCGCCTTGGCTGTTGGTGCAGCAGCCTACATTGCCGCGCTACTGCCTGTGTTGGGCCAGTCCATGTGCGCGAGTATGTGGTGACCGTGAATGTGGCATGCTCATTCGCTGCTTGGATGGTATATAAGAATATCCATCAATATTATTGATTTCTGAATGAGCAAAATATTGTGGTGCAAAATGGTAATAACTGAAAGTAACAAATAACCTTTGAGTGTTTAAGAAGCAAATAAACAATCCAACTCACAGTCGCTAACTTCCAATCCTTGTTAGAGCACCGGCCCAGCCGGATTTTTAGTCCTGGTTTCGTTGTGGCTGGTAGATCAATATGGACTTGAGGAGGGACCGAGCTTTAGCTCGGTTGGTGTGTCTTCCGGATGTGGAAGCCACCGGTCTGGGATTCGAGCGCCGCTCATCCCAGATTTCCCACCGGGAACAGTAGGTTCTTTAAATAATTTGTGTTGTCTCACATGGATTCCGTGCCACCACTGTCATATTTATCAGCCGTGCTTTGTAGCCTAGATATAGGTTGTAGATCTAGCTTACGCGCTTAGGGGTGTGTGTGAGAGTGTGCGTGTGGTGTGTGTTAAGTGCGTGGGTTCAGATATTACAGCTTGTACTGTAAGGTTGAGGCAATAAAAAAAAAATAGACTTGAGGACATGAACTCTAAAGTTTTTGACATATAGGAGCAGCAAGTAACTAAATATAAAAATATATGTGCAAGCTGTCCTGATATGTTTAGCAGCCTACAAATGACGATTATACTTGTTTGTCACAAATATGACACTAAACAGATGCCCATGCACAAATCTCAATTTGTTGTTTTAATCCTTGCATATTTTCTTTGATAGTTTAGCAAACACATATAGAACAGGATCTGAGTAGCTGACACATGTGCTTGTCTAAGTGTAGAACTCAATTAAAAATGAGAAATCAGAACAGGAGAAATATGTGTTTGCTGCCTGAAGTTGCTTGCATAGTGTAGTAGGTTCTTGATCATGTCACTTTGCCAGGCGATATGCCCTTGCTGGCTGTGCTTGGAGATGAATGCAGAGTGGTAGTTCCTCAGCGCTCAAACACACGCATCGTCTTTTTCGTTGTCAACTATCTCATTCATAATCTCATTCGTGTTGAATAGTTGAGCATCAAATCAGAAGCGTGTGATGGCCGAAAATCGCGACATGATTTAGGCAGGCAGGAGCATCCCGACTTTGGAGACGATAATGACGACCCGTGCTTTGCATTGGTCACCTTCTTCAGCAGCAAAACTTGACAGCCAGTCAGCTCGTCTCGTGCATCTCGAGAATACGAGATGTTCCATGCGAAGAATGTCTATTGCGGTATTTCATCAAACAACTTCTGAGCATCAGCAGATTATTGATCTTGGCATACAAGATTATAGATGTCAGGTCCACACTGCGAGCACAGCTTTGCATCTCCGGCGGCCGGGGAGATGTGAACATTCGGACCTCCACACATCACACCTAGGTGCCACAAGCAAGGGACACAACAGTGATCCAAAGTCAGCGGCAGGAGCACGGCTCTGCTCGCTGCTGCTGGGCTTGCTGGCCACGGTGCCTGTGAGGGAAGTGGCCCCGGCACGTGAGGCCACGATGCAGTCATGCGAGCGAGATCCGCGAGCGGGAAGCGCCGCCGCCAGATCAAGGCGCTTCGGCGAGGCCCCCGGCCATGGCGGGGTGAACCGTTAACCTGCTCCCTAGCGTGGTGGTGTGATAGCACTGGCCGCCGGCCATGGTGCGGCGAGGCACCCTCGGCCACCAGCGCGGTGACCCTGTTGTGTCCGTCGCTTGGCTCGCTCGCGTCCGCGGAGCTGCGCCGCCTCGCTGGTCGCTGGTGGCTGGCGCCCGTGCCGCCGCACGCTCGACGGACGAACCCGAGAAGGTTCCCGAGTTTCGGGTTGACATAGAGACGGGTAGAGACGAAATCGATCCACAATCCAACGGTTTCCATCGCAAGTTCGCCAGATCGAACGGCCAGCGAGCTAACAGGCGACGTGGCTCTATCCATTAGCCCGCTTTTGGTGCATGATTCGTAAAGAGAGATAAGTAACGCTTAAAAAAATTAATTTTGAAAAAGCAAAGCATTATCATTAACATGCAGGACGACACAGGTATTTAGCATTAAAGAAAAAAAATACGTTTCTCTTCAATACCTCTATCCTGAAAAAGGATGCAATTTCAAATAGGTATATTATAAAATATATTCCATAAAGAATTTAATGACACGTACTTTTATCATAAATATTGATATGTTTCCTACAAGCTTAGCCAAACTCAAAACAGATTGACTAGGTATTGTGCTAGTTGTGTTCTTTTTAGAACGGAGGGAGTATTATCTTACAGAAAGACCACAAAAGAGATTAAATAATGCCACAACTCAACACCTAAAACTAAAACCCTAAGCAGACTGGGTTCAGAAGTCATATACCAATATTGAGCATGTTAAGTGCTTAATAGTAATAGCTAAAACCATGCCTAGCACTGCATTTAAGAGAGCATCTAATGCAAAACCTACCATAGCTACGACTAATGACGTTGAGCACACCATCATGTATGGATGAACAAGATTGCCAAAATGTTCTCAAAATTGTCTTTTCGGTTTCAATGGTCCAATCATATGGACATGAACCAGCTTGGGGCTTGAGGATCATGATGTACTGCCAATGTTCTCACTTCCCAGTGCCAGATACGCTTAGCCGTCCCCAACTGTGTCAAAACAAAAAGGACACCGGGGTTGCATACTGAAGAAATCAGTACACAGTCAACTTCCAATCGAAGGATCCATGCAAGTTCTCTGCCGAAGTGAACTACTGTCTCATTTAAAAAACAAAAGAAAATACTACTTGAAACTACTCTGTCCCATTTAAAAAAGAAAAGAAAATACTACTCTGTCCAACTCCCATCTCTCAACATCATCACTATCCTTTTATGCATCAAGACATAAAATCAACACCATAATTATCCTTTGTGTGCATGAAGACATGAACTCTGAGCTCATATGACTGTGAAATGCAAGTCATTCCATCTTTTGTTTATAACTAACACCAAAGCTGAAAAGGTCCAAGGGATTCAGGGCATGAAGCAATGCTGAAGCTCGGTGACTGGGAATAATATCATTATGATAGACATAGAGCCATAGAGGTGACGAGTAAGTGACCATGGCGGCAGTCAGGTTCCAGTCGTTGGTGCACTGGTGCAGGTAGGACTAATGGGAGTAAAGGTGGGGATGAACAAGCAAATTCCCTTAATGTCAATTACCATGCATTAAGGACGTAGATGTTTTGCTGCCATCTTTTACAGCTCCAGTACTAATGCAGAACCATGTCAATACTGAGAAAGCAAAGCTCCACACTTATAAAATGACAAAAATTGCATGTGGATTGTTGCAATGAAGAGAATATATTCCGCTTTCTCTTGACGACAATGTCTTACAGACATACCACAAAAGAGACTCTTTAATATCGCATCCCAGAACATAAAAAACTAACAAAATAGACATCAAAGCAACATACTGGTCTGAGAATCATTGCACCAATGCTTAGACGTGCTAATGTCTAATAGATGAACAAGAGCTAAGAAACTACAATGAAAAAGCAAAGCATTGGATCGAAACCTCATTGGACGTCAAACATTGCAACTTGATTGCATTCAACTAGGCATTTTGATTTACTCAAGAACAAGGGATTGGTTTTACATATGCTGATTGTTTTCTTCCGCAATCCACATGCCCAAATCCCAGTATCGAACGCAATGAAGCATCTTTAAGTGCAACTGTGCAGATGCTAGCAGTTACCAGCTATAAAAGGCATCCACTCCATAATGTACAGATGACATTAGCACATCCCAGACATACATCATCAGGAACAGCTTGTCCAACTCTCGTCATTTCCTGGAATAGGGACAAGAACCAACAAGGTCTTGGTATCATGAAACATCATGGATGTTATCTAATACACTCAACATCCTAGAGCTCAAAAAATTAAAGAAGAAAACCATTTCACTAGAGTGATCCACCAAAGGAACCCACACATAGTTGTCATTCAATTAGCCATAGAGGCGCTTGTTCGAGCTCCATACCCAAAGGGACTAACCTTCTAGCACCATCTCTTGGTACCATCATTGTCTAGGCAAGTAGTGTCACCCTTTGTGTTTTACCGATAGCAAAGGTTCAAAAGAAACCAGTCCATGTACTTTTAAGCTGAAGTGACTTTCACAGACCAAACGAGACTGCTTATGCCACACTCCAAGAACTAAACATAAACACAGTCAATAACATAAGAAATAAACCAGAGTGACAGGGTCATAAATCTTACACCAATATTGAGGACTGATAACAGATAAACCAATGCCTAGAGATTTATTTTAGGGACTTGGAGCATCGTCACTTGCAAAACAGCCATAGTTGTCAACCAAACAAGGAGGCCATGCCATAATGTACGGATGAACAGCATCCTCAAATTTCTTCCTGAACAGTCTTTCCAAACTCATCGTTTCCAAGCATAGGGACAGTAACCAATATGGGGTTTGGGGATCATTTGTCGGCATTGCCAAGTACAAGTAGCCATCCCTGACTGCAAAAACAGACAGATCACTAGGGTCATCCACCAAATGGTCCACGATACTGCCATCATCCAATCCAACTCGCAGAGCTCGTTCAAGCTCTGTGTCCATAAGGACTACCGTATCCAGCACCCACCTCTCGACACCATCATTACCCCTTGTGAGCATCATGACACCAACATCCAGGTGATCTGAAAAAACAATGCAAGTTGCGCCATCCTTTGTCTCACCAACATCAAAGCTACGATAGCTTAGGTAGTCTAGGAGCTCAGTAACACAGAATTGCATCGTGGCAGTGTCCAGTGAAATGAGGTACCTCTGATTTTCATAAACCCAGTACAGATGCCCATTGGCTTGCATTCCACTAGCATCTTTAATCCATTTACCACCACCTGGACTTGCAGGAACGTCCACCCATGGGTGAACTGACCATTCCCAAGTGTCTGAAGAATAGACCACAGCCCGTACTCTGCACTTCTCATAGACAAGAATCACAACAACGTGGAATGACATAGGGTCCTCAGCAGAAATGATCAAACGAGGCAAGGATGGTGGTAGTCGCCAAAGTGGCCATCAAACATATCTTCACAGCCCATGTCAAAGGCATCCTCGCTCAACCGCGTCAAAGGGTTGAACACGACTAGTGATGAAAAATCCCAATTCATGAGGAGGACACAGCCATGGTAACAGTCGACGATTTCCCAGGAGGGGGCTTCCTCGTGAAGGTCCTCGATGGAGGTTAGGAAGAAATCGCCACCGCGGACGGCGGCAGTTAGATCCCTGTCGCGGCGGCGGGCGGGGACGAAGGTGGGGAAGGCAGGTGCGTTAGACTCCTGCACGGGACCGGGGGCATCGAAGAAGAAACCGAGGAAGGGCGCCGGGTGGATGGCACGGAAGCGGCGGCGGAAATCAGGGGCGGAGGCCACCGCGCAGCGCCATGCCCGGCAGGTGAGAGCAGCGCGGACGAGCGTGGCGAGGGATGGGAGGCGGAGGAAGATCTCTAGTAGGAGGTCATCGCCGAGCTTGTGTATGGGTGAAGCTCTGCGCGCCTTCCGCCGCCGTTGCTTTCGGCAGCGATGGCTAGCACTGGTGATTCCTGCAGGTGGGAGGCCGGGACGACGGTGGTGGTGGTGGTGCTTGGCTGCTTCCGGCATTTCAGCGGCGGCGCTAGGGTCGGAGAGGAGTCGCCGCCGGTCATCGGGGGCGGTGGATTGGAGAGTTTGCGTTGGGCCGAGAGTAATTCCTCTACCCTGTGTCACACGCCACTTTCTATCCAATATATCATACCCACTCCTCCATCCACAAAAATAATACGGTTCTCATTTTCGAGGAAACCATAAATGTTGACTGAGTTATATAAAAATATACCATTTATGATAGAAATTAAGTACATAAAATAAATTAATTACAAAATATATTTTTATGTAAACCATAAATGTTCACACCTTACCCGGCCCAAGTTGTTGTGGTAGACTTATGTGCGGAATGCACACTTTGCAAACACAAACCCCAAACAATGTTCACTACAAATTTAGCTAAAGTTAAATTAGTTTATAACTTGCATAATCTCAAAGTTGCCTCCTTTTATAGATGGAGGGAGTACATGTTAATTCTCAAAAACTCTAAAATTTAAAGCATACATAGCAATTCATTTAAAATTTATTAGGGATGAGTCATTACAGTTGCTCATTACTACCTTGCATAGACCGTTGTGACTAGATATATAATTCTCTATCTCTAGCGGACTTAGAAACGATTTCAGGAAAGGCAGACAGGCTAGGCAGTGGGGGTAGGAAAGACCGAAAGACGGTGTCGAAGGAGGTGGCCAGGCCAGGTTAGGGCGGGAGAGGGGGGCATGGCCTTAACGACGGCACAGGTGGTGAGTTAGGGTTTCTAGCTCCAGCAAGACCCTACCGTGTGCATGGTGGAGTGGTGAGCAACGGCTGAGCGTCAAGAGGAGGAAGAAGGCGGAAAAAGATGCCAAACGTCAAGAGAGTGTAAAATGATCAAGTGTTGTGTAGGCAGATCTACATAAAATTGCCTACCAGTTGAACATGATACTCTATAGTGCGGATTATTTGTCCTCTTCCTAGAGTTCAAGCACAACTTGAATATTTTAAGATCTTGTTTTTTGGAAGCTTTTTCTTTGTCAAAAATTCTACCGAAGTATCAATAATTATCAGTGAATATTATTGAACTGATTTCTTGGACATGTGATTCTGAATTAGGAAGGGTTAACACTCCAAACATTTTAAAATAGTTTATAAAGATAACTGTAACGTCCCGCCTCCTCGAGGTCGGACCCAGCTTAACTAGGATATAGACTATCTTCACAGACCAACGCCAGCCTTTTCTGCGCACTTTGTCCTCACTCTTGCGCATCCGGGAAGAACTTTCCGGTCGGTCACCCATCCCTAAATTGCTCCAAGTCACTTAGAGTTCTTTAGAGATGAGCTTCCGGAAAAGAATTTGTAACTTGTTGGTATGAGTAATCCTATTAATCCTGTTAAGTCATGGGTCGGGGTGTCACAATAACCAACACATCTTTAGCAGCATGGAACATGAAGGATCACTCTCTATTTTCTTCAACAAAGTTGCCCCTAAAGGTTTATGCGCGTCTTTATTGCCTCTTAATTTTCAAGCACTAAACCAGCTGGCGCCTGCTGGCAACAATGTGTGGGTTTGTCTTATAAAACTATTTCACAAAGAACATTTGTAATCCCAGTGTATTATTGATGAGCCATTTTACATTTCAAGAAATGTCACTAAGACTGCCCACAACGTGTAGTTTTACAGTAGCTTGGAACCACATTTTAGCTTCTAGCATCGAGGCATCACATTGTGCGGTGCAGTGCTGAAACTTTTTTGCCTGGCAACGATGCTTCTACTTGACTCAATGCTAAAAACATAAAAAACAATTGGTGCACATGCAGAGAGAGGGAAAAAGACTCAACCAATGCTCAAGGACACTGCATCTCCTTGTTTGTTTATATATTTGGTTGGGTCCCATACGACGCTTATCCATTGCAACCCTCTCATGAACCGATGCTCACTGTCGAATGCTCACCACTGTGGGTAGTTAATGTAACACATTGCACATGCCGCACCAGTGGTGGATTGTACTCTCATTTTCAAATTTTGAGCAAATAACATGCACATAAGCTACAAAATAGTAGTCAATGGCACTAAATAATACAAACTCTATTAAACACCATAACAGAACTTAAACATGTTTACAGATTTTCAATAAGGATACATGTAGAGAAACTAAATATCATCACTTAAATATCACTGTAACGACACCACTGATATCCTGAATGGATTTACATTTTAATACAAATGTTAGAAATTGCATATATTGTATTAGCACCAACCACCAATTGGATTTAACCCGAAACTGTACTGTTAGCCTATGACCGGATAAGGAAACATAATTCGATGAGGCCAAAAAGGTTCTTATAGTCAGATGCTCCACAAATATGAAGGGAGATTGATATTAGCACTACTACCTAGATGCACATGATCAGCTAATTCAACATTTACTCATTTGGATATATCTCTAACTGTAAATCACATGCCTAGTTAGACCGTACTTAGCTATAGGCCGTGGCATCTGGATAAGATAAGAAAAGCATTGTATGCATTACACTAGCAAACTATCCCTGCGTTGCAACGGAAGATTTTTTTTAAAACAAATAAGGAAAAAATTGTACTCTTTGTCTATGAGAAAAATGCAATTCTCGCTTATAAAGAAATCATTTTAACTTTGACTAATTAAACATTTATGGTACATAAAATATAATTTACATTAGCTTAATTATGGAATATATTTTAAAATAATCTCATAAAGACATAAACGCTAATACTATTTACTATAAACTCAAACTTGAGTCAATTTGCACGTACCCTGTAATTGCAATTTTTTGAGCAAAGGTAGTACATATGTGTAACAAATAATAAGGTATTTATGGAAAATAAGGACAAAGAGTAGTTTATACTTTATAAGTACCAAATAAGAAGGTATACAAGATAGATTTGTAGATAAGACCCACCAAGGAAAGCTTTCTCAAACTTAAGTCAATTTAAGTTGCACTAATCTAGCATGAAAGAAAAAAAAACATTCCTATTAAGTATAGTGCCTCTGTCCTGAGGATGCAATTTCAAATAGGTATATTATAAAAAATATATTCCATAACGAATCTAGTAAGATGCATTTTATCATAAATATTGACATGTTTTGTAGAAAGTTAGCCAAACTTGAAATAGATTGACTAGGTATCATGCTAACTGTGTTCTTTTTAGGATGGAGTAGTATCTTACACACAACAGACCACAAAAGAGACTAAATAATGCCACACCTAAAAGTAAAACCAAAGAAGCAAACTGGGCTCAGAACTCATATACCAATACTAAAAGTAAAAAATCTTGTCAATAAGATCATCCACCAAAGGAATCGACACATAGTTGTCATTCAATTAGCCATAGAGTGCTGGTTCAAGCTCTATACCCAAAGGGACTAACCTTTCAGCGCCCTCTCTTGACACCATCATTGTCTCTATGCAGGTAGTTTCACCATTGTTTCACTAACAGCAAAGGCTCAAAAGGAATCAGTTTGCGCAGACCACAAGAGACTTATGATGCCACACCCCAACAAGTAAAGATAAACACAACGGTCAATGGACAATGTAAGAAACAAACCAGGGTCATAACTATTACAACAATACTGAGAACTAATAACAGATAAACCAATGCCTAGTGATTTATGTCAAGGCCTAGGAGCTTCTTCAACTGTAAAGCTGCCGTAGTTGCCGAGTAAAGAAGAGGGCCATGCCATAATATACGGATGAGCAGCATCGTCAAACATCTTCTTGAACAGTCTTTCCAAACTCATCGTTTCCAAGCATAGGGACAGTAACCAACATGGGGCTTGAGGATCATCTGTCAATGTTGCCAAATACACATAGCCATCTCGGACTGCAAAAACAGACAGCTTACTAGGGTCATCCCCGACAATGCCATCATCCAATCCGACTTGGAGAGCTCGCTCAAGCTCTCTGCCCATAGGTACTACCTTATCCCGCACCCATCTCTCAACGCCATCATTATCTATTGTGGGCATCAAGACACCAACATTCAGATTATCTGAAAAAACTATGCAAGTTGCACCATCCTTCATCTCACCAACATCAAAGCTACGATATCTAAGGTAGTCTGGGAGCTCAGTGACACAGAATTGCATCGTAACAGTGTCCAGTGAAATGAGGTGTCTCTGATTTTCGTAAACCCAGTACAGATGCCCATTGGCTTGCATGCCACTCGCATCTTGAATCCATTTACGACCACCTGAACTCGCCGGAACGTCCACCCAGGGTTCAACTGACCATTCCCATGTATCCGAAGAAAAGACCACAGCCCGTACCCTGTGCTTCTCATAGACAAGAATCACGACACGGAATGACTTAGGGTCTTCGGCAGAGATGACCAAGCGAGGGATGGCATGGGAGTAGTCGCCATCGCCACGGAGGCCGTCAAACATGTCGCCACAGCCCATATCAAAGACATCCTCGAACTGCCGCGTCAAAGGGTTGAACACGACGAGTGATGAAAAATCCCAATTCATGAGGAGGACATAACCATGGTAGCAGTCAACCATTGCCCAGGAAGGGGGTTCGTGGGGAAGGTTCTCGATTGAGGTCAACAAGAAATCGCCGCCGCGGACGGCGGCACTTAGATCCCTGTCGCGGCGGCGGGAGGGGACGAAGGTTGGGAAGGCAGGTGCGTTAGAATCCTGTATGGGACCGGGGGCATCGAAGAAGAGACCGAGGAGGGGCGTCGTGTGGATGGCGCGGAAGCGGCGGCGGAATTCCGGGGAGGAGGCCACCGCGCAGCGCCACGCGCGGCAGGTGAAAGCGGCACGGACAAGAGTGGCGAGGGAGGGGAGGCGGAGGAAGACCTCTAGCAGGAGGTCGTCGCCGAGCTTG
>JAKNSH010467636.1:0-12269 GCA_027790015.1 Cymbopogon flexuosus
AGCGAGCGCGTGAGGAAGATTATTTTCTTGAGAAAGTAGTATATCCGCAAATGTTATTGTAAAATCGATTTTTTTTCGCGTTTTTTTTTTTTTTTTTGCCACTGGGTTTGGATGTTTCGGCATTTTTGTGGTGAAAAAGCAGCAGAAGTTTGCAGCGGCAGACATGGCGTCGGAAATGGATTGGAACGCTGGAAATGGAAGCAACCGGACCGGGAAGAGAAGTCTCGAGTCTCGACAGACGACAGTAATGTTTCAGATAATGCCGTTTAACTGGATAGAGAGAGATACAGAGGAATGCCAGCTTAACTCCATTATATTTTAGATGACCTCGATTTTTCATTTATTGCTTTTAAAAAAGAAATAGTTACATGACGTGTCACCACACCACCGTAACACGACATACAGCATATCTATTGCCACGAAACCAAAATTTATTATCAAAATATTGCTAATTCATTTTTTCTAAATATAAGTTTCTTTGCACTACAATTTTCTTTGCAAGGTTACACTAGATTACAGCCTGATGGAACCAGAGATGTGCAAAATGAGCGCATGATATGTATTTTGGCACGTTATTAATCGGCAGGATGTCCAATCCATTTAGCAAGCATAAGCATCATTACAAGAAACATATTTCTGGCGATTATGATAGTAACACTCATTCTGACTAACATAGTACAGCAGGAGCAAAGCCCAAGACACCTATCTGCGATGCCGGCCGCCTCTGCCACCTCTACCTCTACCAGATGAATGCCGGCCACCGCGCTGCTGCGTCCTTCCCTGGCCAAAGGACGAGCTCCCTTGATTGAACTGCGGAGGTGAATCTTTTTCCCCATCTCCACGGTGTGGCGCCAGGTTTGTAAATCCTTGTGAATTTGGAGGCTGACCAAAGTTGCCTTGCCCCATAGGCACTGAACCAAATGGAGAGTTCACCGGTGGTCTGCCACTGAATGACATTGGATTTGCAGGCATTCCAGTTTGGGGCATGAACTGAGGAAAGGGCATGGGCATTTGGTTTGGGAAGCCACCGAAGTTCTGGTTCTGAAACTGCTGCTGGAATTGGTTGGCTCCTGGGCCACTGAAGTTCTGGTTCTGAAACTGCGGCTGGAATTGGTTGGCTCCTGCACCACTGAAGTTAGGGTTCTGAAACTGCTGTTGGAATTGGCTGGCTCCTGCAAGAAGGTTCTGCATGAAGTTGGCAGCCAGTGTGGCTCCATCTACTCCCATGTTCGGATGAGGAGGCTGTGGAAATCCACCGGGCCAAACCATATTAGGCTGCTGCGGTAAGAACTGCTGCTGTGCCGGATTCATGAAGCAGCCACCCATCTGATTTGCAAGAGGGACAGGTGATGGCACAGCAGGGTTCATTGGGCCAGAAGGCAGCATGGTTGGAGCAATCACAGGTGCATTTTGAGGACCCAATGAACGTGCTGTATTTTTAGCACCTGCAGGAGCCATATCTGAGCAGTGAGAATGAGGTCGTGGCTGGTGACCTGGTGTTGATGTATCCAAGTTCCTTGGCGGCATGGACTTCCGGATTCCCCTACCTCTAGACTGTGATCTCTTCCTATCACCAGAAGTCTTCATAGGCTCATGCTGTCTATCAGTCCGCCTTTTTGCTTGACGTAATGCCCGTTTATACTCAGCCTCCTTTTCATCATCAGAGAAATCAGGTAAATCTTCTTCATCGTTGTCTACAGGATCAGATTCATCATAGCCTTTAGCATAGAGCTCCTTCATATTAAGGATGTGATCTGCAAACTCTGCTACAAAAGAGACATTGGTTCCTGCAATGATCCCAGCAGGTACATCTTCCTCGGAGTTGTACCGCACAAGGTAGTATGGGTTCTTAACAGGTCCAAACAACTCCTCAACTATACCAAGTGGCGTCCTACTTTCTGTTATCCAGAGAATTGAACCCTCATTCAGGGGGTTGTGTTGGACTGAACCTTCAACAATTACTCTCTCACCCATTATCTGGATAGATAGCAGACAGGCAAACAATCAGGATATGAACTCAGACATTATATGGTATGCATTATTGTAAGTTATGACTAGATCAACCATTATATAACAATTGAGAAGTATTTTACCAAAAAATGCTAACAACCATGCCTCTGGTGCATTTAAGCTTCAGATAGCACTAAATATATTGCACATACAGTTTCCCTTATAAAAGGAAAAAAAAATACAATGAGATTCAGTAGATTCTATCTGAGTCTATGGGCAGTCAGGAAACTGGAGGGTTTCAATATATTCTATATCAGTTCACCTTTCTGGGTGCTCAGGGCACCCCACAGATCAGAAACAGGTCTGGCCATCAACCAAGTCAAGCGGCTAAATTTCATTATTTTTAAGTAATAATGATTTCCCAGGAAGGTCCGAAATAACACAAAAGATTCAACACATTACCTTCCCCAAAAAGTCCCTACTGCTTTTAGCAACTATATGGGGGTGTTTGGTTTGATGAACACCATCATCATCTTCTACTCATTTGTTCGATTTCTGGAATGGAGTGGCTTAATCCATCACCCCTCATCCCTCAAAGGCTAATAGTTAGCATAGGCATGAAGAATGGCCGATCCCACCAAAATTAATGGGGGTGAACTCATGAAGCACCAGTTCATCTATGAATGTGGTGGTTCCTCAAACCAAACACCCCCCTAAATGTATGAAGTGAACCAGTTTTGTCTTCAAATGATGACACCATGAGATGAAATAAGCAGATGGTCTAAATGCACTCAAATGAAAAGATAACACCAACTTTTATAGCATGGCATATGAAAAACAAACATTAGAGTATAACCCCACGGATAAATATAATATAAACACAAAAGGACTTGCGCAGGAAATATAAGACTTACAGCTGAAACAGTCCCTACTGGAAGAGTCTGGTGGTGTGGTTCCAAATGTACTTCAATTTTTGGGACTGGTGGAAGGACCTGCCATGTATATCCACATTAGAAGATGCATAAATACAAATGTAAACAAAAAATTTTAGTAATGCAGAGACAACAGCTTATGTCATTTGTAAATCCTGGTAGCAACTGAATTTAAGACTTTAGTATGGGAATTGCAAAGCAGCACAGAGCTGTGTGTTTCCACACAGTTTCCATACATTAGAAACAGGATAGAGTATCTGTTAGAACAAATTTAACATCATAAGCATAAACTTTCATTCTGATTCAAGCGATAGGTTACTATCGAAAATTAACTGCATAGTAAAAAATGTTTCAAGGAAATTGCATCAGCTATAATCATAGTAGCAACCCATTCACAAATGATTAACACAGCATCACAGGAACAAAAACACACCTAATAAGTATCAAAAGAAGACACGTGACAGGACACTGCAATTCAAATACCTCTGCTTCATATTTGGACTTGATGCCTCCCTTTTGCTCCTCATCCTCCTCATTGCTCACAATCATCAACTCACCTTCCTCGAGGAGGCTCTCCAGGTTATCAGCCTTACCACCATGCCTCTCAACTCCCAGCTCTTCCTCCTCGCTGCTTGAGGCATCACTCGATTCCTCATCCTTGTTGACCCCCTGCTCCTTCTCCTCTTCACTGCTCGAGGAAGCCTCACTCGATGACGAATCATCATCATCATCTTCACTAGACTCTTCATCGCTGCTCTCCTTCCCTTCCTTGCCACCTCCCAGTTCCTCGTCCACAGATACCGTGGTATTCATCTCCGCATCGGCAGGTGCACGAGGTGCCTCCTGCGCTTCTTTGCTACCTCCCAGTTCCTCGTCCACAGATACTACCGTGGTATTCATCTCAGCATCGGCAGGTGCGGGCATTGCCTCCTGCTCTTCTTTGCCACCTTCAGATTCCACTTCGACGGACAACCAGGCACTCATCTCAGCATCAGTAGGTGCGGGCAGCGCGGCAGCCATCTCCATACCATCCTCTCCCTCTCCCTCGGAAATATCCTCTCTCACAGCCAAATCGCCAATCCCCGACACCAGAAGCTGATCCGGAGCAAGCAGCTCGTCCAATCCGCCGCCGCTCACAACCTCGACCTTCACGTCCTTCACACCAAACTCGAGCGGCTCGAAGCTCTTCTGCGCCGCCGTCTCCACCAGCGTATCCGGAACCGCCGCCGCTTGCTCAGCGGCGCCGACACCCTTGGCCGCAGGTACCTCGCTCGACATGGCCGGGTCGAAGTCCACCAGCCACTCCTCGATGGGGTCGAAGCCGACGCCGGGGTCCGAGTCCGACGGCGGGCACGGCGGCGGGGAAGGGGACGCGGACGCGGGCGGCTTAGGATGTCGCGCCATAGGTAAGGGAGGCGAGGCTGCGGTTCTGGGGATGGAGTGGGAGGTGCTGCTGCTGTGGCGGCGGCGGCGTCATGGGTTTAGGGCTTTAGGTTAGTGGCGGCGCGATTTTGGAGGGAAACGGAGCCAGCTCGGCTCGGTCCAGCTCTGCCCGTTTAGCTCGCGAGGTACAGCAAGGTTCCGGCGGTTGCAAGCGGTGCCGGCGGCGGCTGCAGTGGATGGCTGCGGCGAGTCCCGGCCGATGGCTGGCGACTGGGCGAGCGGAGGACCGACGGCGAAAGCACGGCGGACCGACGGGACGGACGGACGGAGCCACGGAGGAGTGAAGGGGAGCTTCGGCACTAGACTAGACTAGAGAGGGCTCGGCGGCGCGCTCGGTCCGATCCTTGGGCACTAGGGTTGGTTTCGTGGTGGGCTTGCTGGGCCTCCTTCGTGGCCATGGGCTGGCAAGACTCGTTGATGGGCCGGTTTAGTTTATTGGAAACCTGTTCTTTTTTCTTTTTCTCTTTTTTTGGCGATTGTTTATTGGAAACCTGTTGCTACTGCTACGCTCTTTTTCGTTATTGCTTTATGTCGAAAACACAAGCAAAGCTGCATTTGATACCACAAGAAATAAACCACCAGGCTATTACACTCGCATGCAAACGTATGATGAAGATAAATTATATTCACTACTACTACCCAAAAAAAAAAAACCTTCACCGTTTTTCCCTATCAACCACACCTAAACCATGACAATAAATGAACCCTGACGCATACATATGAGGATTGTTCATATTTTACACGAGCAAAAAGATGATCAGCTGTACGCTTTGAGAGATCCAAATCCACGTGGCTCATTTTCGCACATCTCACTTCCTTCTTTCCGTCAACTGGCTGTGATCAGATTGCCCTATGTTCATCAGAAGGCTGAACTTAGAGCACTACGTGCTGCCTCACGTTTCATCTCTGCAGCTTTTCCACTTCCACGGAAATACATGTATACTTGCTGCAAGTTGAGAGAGAACTTAATGATCAGGTGGGAAGAACATAAAAAATTACTAAATGAAAGAATAATGTACAATAAAATCCCTGGGCCTGTAGTAAGATGAAGGATTCAATGAACAAAGAATAGATTCAACCAACCTGAATGACACCTATGCTCAAAAGTGATTCAAGGCAGAACAAGCCGAATCCAACAAAGTAAAATATCTGTAAAACATTAAAAAAAAAAGTAAAATACTTAGGAACTAAATAATCTACCAACCAATATATAGCTGCTGGATGTAGCGACCATTAGTAAAGAGTGCAGTCTTAGGAATTAAAGAAGCCAGAAAGGCAATTGACAATTGAGTGCCTATATGAGTCTGAGGACATGATACAAGATATCTGCAACGAAAATGTAGCTAACTCTCTGCCATGGCGAATATTACATAAAAACATATATTTCTTGGGTAAGTAAATCCTATGTCCATGATTCGTGAAACAGTAAAGCGAAGTCATACAGATAAAGCGAGCCATGACAATAAATTTAACATTACAAAACTGACACAGACTTACCCCCACAATAGCATTCTTGCTTATGACATCAATTGCAGGTAAAATCCCACTGTTAAAACAGCAATGATATAGTTAGCACTTGGATGCATAAAAAACAAAGAGAATGCTTTGGTTCAAAACGTTCAAATGATTTTGATTACATAAACCCTCAAAACCAGTGTTTTGTCACGATAAGTTTAGACAACAACAGTACGTGTTGGGCTTCTTATAACACAGATGGAGCAGGACACCTCAATAAAATTATGATGCATGGTTGGCGAAAAAATATAGCTATCTCAACTTTAAAAAGCCCCCTCCCATTCTAAATTACAAGACAATTTGGCTTTTCTAGATACATAGTTTTTAGTAAAAGCAATGTACTGCCAGAGCGCGTCTCATAATTTGGTGCAGATGAAGTACCTGGTTTAAAGTTTTATTCCTAGTTCCAGGACCACAGAGTGTGTATGTTGCTCATGCTACAAGATTTGGGGTAAATGTTGTATAAATACAAGACTACAATGATTACTTGTGGAGATCATTGTTGGCTACAATTCAGGACAAGCACTGAGTGGGTAAATATACTGATTCTTAAGTGAAACAGCAATTACTTTTTTATGGAATAAGATTGTCTGGAAACACAAATTGTGACTAGGGACATCTATAGCTCCTCACAGCTAACCTTTGAAGAGAATTTGTAATGAGTTATTAGTTATTGCAACTCAACTCTAAAGTAAAATTAAGTCTGTAATACTTACGCCAAAGATTTGCCTTTGAAAGGGAATGGAGGAGCCACAGCTGCCCACACACAGAAGATTATATGAATCTGGAAATGAACAAAGATTGGCAGTGAGGCATGCAGTAAATTTTATGAATATAGTGCTAAGACATGATGTGTGAAACCTTAAGTTTAATTTTACTCGACATCTTACAGTCTTACCATGTAAAATAGAAAAAACCACCCAAACTTCAAAGCGCTCTCAGTTCTGAAGCAGATATTCAAACAAAACAAGACATGATTGTAAGGAACATTGAAATGGTGAAAAAATTGTATTGTGTTAAGGGATAGATGCATATAACAACCTCATTGCATTATAAAGAGGTCGATACCATAACACATAAGCCCCAGGCGCACCAGATATGAAGTAGATAATGGCAAGCAGCCAGATCATAACACCTTTTGAAATAGATAGGTCATATTAGTTTGAACTTGTAGTGTCAGTAAGGTAACATGTGCTGATGAAAGAAGATAAATGAGATGCCAATTGAGGCAAACTTTAGTTGTACCTTCCCCTTTAATCCATGCTGTTGTCGTTGCTATGATATTCCAAAAGAGACACGCTACCAATCCTGCATGAGGAGCAAGCATCAGGTAAGAGAACCTGAGAAATGCTATGCCAAATGAACGTACTAGCCACTATCTATCAGAGTTATTTTCTGCGAGCCCACGGATCAAATGAACATAATAAATCCTTTATGCAACAAGCAAGGAAGTACAAGTGTATTGCCGTCACTCCCTGCTAGTAGTAAAACTATTAATGCATAGTATAAAAGAAAGATCAATACAATATATTTAAGTCAGAGAGAGAGAGAGAGAGAGAGAGAGAGAGAGGACACTAGTACAGTAGCACTAACCAACACATTTTGGACGCGTAAAAGCTTACCCAAGAATGACGAGAATGCAAGGTACTGCATCCTTTGTAGATGGATAGGTATCTCATTGGAAATGTCGTGGTGGATGAGGGGAAAAAAGGGAGGCCAATTTTTCTCTTCTATCACAATGCCAGCTGAAAAATAAAAGATGATAAAGGTTAGTGGAAAAACTGAAAATATATTGCAACCCCAGATTTCTTCAGGGTGTTTAGGGTCCAGGGTATCCAACTCTCTAGGAAAACAAATGACAAATTTTCTTCTAAAGAAATGGAAGACATACATCATGATATCTGCAAACATCATCTAGTAGAAGTAACCTTCTCAGCAAATAGCATCAATAACTGAGCATAGAAATAAAACTGAATGTGTAACCCATGTTGGATGACAGAGTCGGTTTCTCAGTACATTTCCTCAATAAACTCATTTCCTTTACAAATATCTTTCTTATGAGCTCAATTTTTTATTGAATGTACAAAAATGAAATAAACAGCTATTTAAAAGAATGAACGAAGATGAATGTACCTCGGGATGCTGCCTCTTCCTTCCTTTTCAATTCCTACACCAATGAAGACAAATAAAAAGGAATCATATCATCATTTTAGATACAGAATCGTGCACAAAGTAAATAACAGATGGAACGTGGAATCAAAGTTTCAGACACATGAGAAGCAGCAAAAACAACATTTCCTTCATTGATTCAAAATGCTAAAATATGTCAGAAGGAGCATCAAAATATCCAAAATATGTCAGAAGAAGCATCAAAATATCCAATAAAAAAATCAACACACAATACATATAAAGCAACATGGCTCTCTCAATGCAATTGTATGCAGAAGGAATGATTTTTTAATCAATATAAGTAATATGCAAAGCAACACAAGCCTCTCAGTTGAAATATTTGAGTGCTAGGAATGGTTTGGCAACATATTAAGCACGGGACGAATTGCACATCATAGACATAGAGTAGTTTGTGAAACATGAACTTGCAGCTTATTTGTCTGCTATAACTGACAAAACGAGCAGAAAGACTGAAAGTTCTGCAATGATAAGGCAGCATACCCGTTCTCTTTTGTTTAGCTCAGCCTCCATAGCCTGGAGCTCTTTCTCCTTTTTCTTCAGATCCTAATAATGTCAACATCAACAGATGTAAGATATAGGGAGCCATCCACATATAGACAAATCAGATAAATAATCAAAACCAACTTGGCAAGTTGGCATACCTACAGTACAACAAATGACATACATGAGCTAACTCAACGTAAAGGGTGCATGAACCCAGATAGAGAAGGAAGCTCGGTTAACTATTTTTTTTAACCCAATGGGAAAAGAGTTCTCAGAACTGTAATTTGGTTCAATTCTGCAGTGATCCAGATAGAAAGAGATTACAAGTACCTTTGACGAGTCAATAGGAATGTCCACATTGTAGAAATCAGCCGGTTCATGTGACAGAGGTGAGAGACGAGAATTGGTGGCAGGTGGAACGCTTCCTCCCTGCAAGATAGGGAACATTTGGGAGATAAACAGTCATGCACAAAATAGAGACTCAACTCAGTGATCCCTCAACTCAGTGATCATATTATTTTATATTTTCTACCAGCTTTAACTAGACTTTTACTCTGCACAAAATAGAGCAATCAACACATAATACCAAAATTATGTAAATTGCGAAATCAACCGACTTAAACAAAAACACCAACTGATTAAATTCAAATGGTTTGAAGACTTGCTGCATGACTACACTTGTAAGTTTGACAGTTTGCATTGTGTTATCGAACTATCAGTAAACATGCATGATCAAATCCTAGCAAGCCATATAATCTGGCACCGGATCAGGAAAGTCCCTGCAACACAGCAAAAGGCCACCGCGTAGCATTACCACGCTAATGACACTGAATCCAAGCCCCAACAACTAAGCCAGCTCAATGCAGGACCGCGCATCTCACATCCAACTTAGTCCCTAACACGGTCACGCACAGATCTAGAGCTAAGCAGCAGCTCCCACGAGCGTTCTAACAAAACCTTCACAGCGCACACGATTACCAAACTCCAAGCGAACAAATCCGCATCTCGCCGTCTGGGTCCCCTCACGACGCTCGGATCCGGAGCATGAGCAACAACTAAGCGACGGATCCCAAATGCGAGCGCAAGCGGGAGGCGATCGGATCGGAGAAGCACGTCAACTCCCCCCGAGATCTAGGCGAGTGGAAAGGCCACCGAACCGAAGGGACGGGGCAGTGCGGCCGTGCGGGTGACGGGAGGAACACTCACGGCGAAGGGGTTGACGTTGTCGTCGTCGTAGCCGTTGCGCCCGTGATTCCCCGCCATCGCCGCCTCCTCCGGGCCTCTCCGGCGTCGGGTGGTGGTGGCCAACCGCTGCTACCTGCTAGTGCCGTGTTTGCTACCTGCCGCGCTGCCTTCGACTTCGAGTATGGAGAAAAGGGAGACGAGGAGGCGCTGTGCGGCTCGTAGCCAATGACAGGTGGGGTCAGATGAGTCTGTCTGGTGGACCCGGGGATCGAAGAGGCCAGACTGGCCGTACGGTGCGGGACCTTGTTGCGTGTTTGGCGTCGCGTCCCTTTCCGTCGCAAGGAAGAAATTTGTTTGTGTTCGAGGGCAGATAAATTTTGGAGCCGAAAATCAATTTATTTAAGACCTCTCGCATTGAATTGTATCTCCCTTCATTTTAAATTATAAAACTTTTAACTTTTTTAAGTTAAAGTTTGATCACTTATTGTATTCAAAAAGGTTATCAAATTTAAGTTATTTTTAAAAAAACATTTACTAATAAAACAAGTCACAACAAAAAATATGATATTTTATATAATTTTTTTAATAAAGGGAGCGGCCAACTAGTGTTAAGAAGTTAAACTTATAATTTCAAACGTAGTATACACAAAAGCTGAAGGAGGCCAAACTGTATGCTGTTGAGTGTCCTCGTGACAAAGTGTAGGATATCGTCAAGTTCAAGTTCGTCTCTACCTGCAAATTGAGAGTAACTCGTCACGTTTAAATTCTTGACTTGACATAAACAAAATGTATAATACCATAAAGATCTCCGCGAATTGAGCGTAGATTTAGTTGGTTTTAGCTTGCTTTATGGTAAAATTTATTCATTTATTTTAAGTTCTTAATTTGACAAGGATATTCATATTTAAAAAAAAACATTTCAAGGTTTAACGGTGACGTTATTTTAGTAGTAAATGACATGTCTTGTTGATAACAAAGACATGTTTAGTCCTTCGAAATTGCTCAAAGATGTAGGGGTTCACTGTGAAGTGGAATGTAAAATGCCTTGTAAAATTTGCCCCAACAATGTATACCCGTGCATTGAACCTTTTGCATGGTAAAGGGGAACATAAGGACACGCACAATAGTAAGAGCTAGTTATTGGCTCTAAGACAACTTCTCCAATAATATTAACTTTAAGCAATAGTTTATAACATGGATAGCCCCGCATAACTCTCAAGTGTAATCTTGAAACGTGTAGGTCTCAATTAAGAGCTAAATTTTCCCTCAATTCTATTGAAAAAATATGAAAAAAAAATGATTAGAGATAGCTCAAAAGTTGATTGTTGGAGCTACCATAATAGGTATGAGAAGGGGTTGAAAATGATTGGCCAACAATTCTTTTGAGACCTTATAAACCAACAAAGATAGATTGTATATCTAAATTATCATTTGGATAGCTATTTGAATAAAATTGGTTATCTATGTATCTGCATCCTTCAATAATTTCTTTATATCTTGTATGCATTCTAAAAGCAATTTCTCTATATTTTATACGCACTCTAAAGGGTCAATCTTACTCTCAAATTTCTAAGGCCGATAAATCTGAAATATAAATTCCTGATATTTGGATCTTTAATTAAAGAAGCCACTGTAGGTATTTGCATCAAAATTTATTTTTATGCCCTTTCGAAACATCAAAATCACTTTATTTTCATTAAAAAACACAGGAATAGGAATTTTTCCTATAATTCAAAGGAGGCCTTATGGTTGCTGCTACATGCATAAAATTGATATTTGTTTTTTCTTTGCTAAAAACTACTTTCTCCATTCTAAATTACAAAAGAATTAAAGCCATTTAAAATTTAAAAATGAGGGAGGAGTAGTTGTGTTTAACTGTGTTTTTAGTTTTAATCGTTGAACTGCTCTGACAAATCGAGCTGATTTTAGTTAAGCACGCTTCGTCGGAGATAACAAACGATGAGCACGCTTCTTCAGAGATAACAAACGATGGTCGGTAGTAGTGACTGGTTGTCTGGTTCAGCGCTTTTGACTCCCGGTCCCCATACCTGCTCCGCCTCCGCTCCTCACACAACTCAAAGCACAAACGGGGGGAAACCCAACGCCACAGTGAGCCAGTGACACGGTGCCACACGCCCACACTCTCCTCGGGCCCGTCTCATTGTCCAGTCTCCACTCTCCACTGCTTCCCTCCCTCCCGCTACCCAGCAGCTCGCGGGAAATGGCCGCCTAGTCTAGCTCAAGAAGAAGCAAGAAGCAAGAAGCAAGAAGCAGGAGTGGTAGAGAGGCAAATGGGTTGCTGCATCAGCAAGAAGTGCAACGAGCCACCGGGCACGGTGACCGGGGAAGCTTTCCGGCGTCGGTCGGAGGCGCGCGACCCGCCGCCGGCCCCGCCGGAGGAGGAGACGGTGAAGGAGGTGCTCTCGGAGACCCCGAAGGCCAAGCCGAGACCCAGGCCGAGGCGCGTGGCCGCGTCGGCGGGGCACGAAGTCGGGCAGATCGCGGCCAAGCCGAAGCTTGGCGCTGCTGGGGCGAAGGATGGTGGTGGAGGTGGCAGGGCGCGTCGGCCCG
>JAKNSH010467687.1:0-11258 GCA_027790015.1 Cymbopogon flexuosus
TAGCAACAATTTTCCCTTGGTTTGTACTTTGGACTTTGATTCCCCCCCCCCCCCCCGCCCCCGCGTCGCCCTCCCGTTAGGGCGACCCGGGCGGCCCCCCGACTGCGCTGCCGCCGGGCACCCTTCCTCCCCCTGCTCTCCCCTCGCCGCTGCCGGAGGGCGCCGCCAGGTTGCCCGCGCGGCTCCCCAGGAAGGCGGTGGCGGGGCTTCATCTCCCCATGGGATGGGGCGCGCGCGGTGGCTGGGGAGCGACGGGGCTCCCTGCGCCGGCGGCCGCGGTGGCGGCTCTGGGCGGCGCCTCCGCCCAGATCCGGTGGCCCCGGGCCGGATCCGGTGCTCCATGGCCGTTTCCTGCGGCTGGTGGACGGGGTGCTCGGTTGGTGGTGGGTCATCGGCGGTGGTGGTGTTTTCCGGCCGCTGGTGGCTCGATCCGCGCGGGGTCGGCTTGGTGGTGGCCGGATCGGGCGCCCCTGTGGCGGTTCTGGGGGTGTGCTGCTTGAGCCCCGGCCGGCATTTCTTGCTCGTCGTCCTTCGGCGGCTGGGTGCTGGCTACTCTCGGTCCTCGCCCCCTCCCCCCGTGCTTCCTGGCTGCTGGCCGGCCGGGGCTGGCTGGCAGCTGCCGGCTTCGGGGGTTGGGGGTGCTCGTTGGTGGAGGAGCGGCTCTTCGGCGGCGCCGTGGTGGCGCGGCCGCCTTGTGGTTCTTGGCCGGTCTGCGGTGCCGTGGCGGTGCTGTGGACTGTGCCAAGCATGGTGGTGGCTACTCCTCTCCGGTGGGGATTGCTGGCAGAGCATCGCGGGGCTGCTGCCCTTTCAGGTGCCCGAGGTTGGGGGGCGGTCTTCGTCTATGCCGTCCCTCCCGCATGCCTCCGACTACCGTCGTGGTGCGGTCATTATGAAGACGGAGGCCTTGGCGTCCACGGGGGTGCTGGTCCGGGGCTCTGCTCCAATTCCGGTATCTTCAGGGGGTGGCGATGCCTGTGACAGGAGCTCGGTCGTCTGCGGTGGCCGGCGGCGGCTACAGCTACGGCGGGCGGATGGTGGAGGTACACGGTGGCGGGAGGCTGGTGTTCGGCAGGTGCTCTTGCAGGGTGCTGGCGCAGCTTTGCGGCTACTCGTGTGGCCGGCGCGTCGACCCCGGTGAGGCTTCTTCGGGATGGCCGGCAGCGACGTCCTGGTGCCTGGCGGGACCTGACATCTTGACCAACGTACGTGCTGTGGGTTACTTGGGCGAAAGCCTGGCGACGACGACACCTTTGGATGTCGTTCCCCTGTTGAGGGCGTCGCGTCCCCAAAACACTCCGCGGGTTTGCGGATTTCGACTCGGTCGGGATGTCTCGGGCAGTGCTAGCTCATCGTTTCCGCCATTGTGTTCGTGGTTGGTGCCAGGGGTGGTGTAGGGGTGTTTTTTGTTCTTAGTTGTTTAGTTTTTAGGTCTCTTTCCTAGCTTTTAGTCCTTGTTGCGTCGGTGGTGGAGCTCCTAGTGGTGTCAAGCGGAGGCTCGGGTCGAAGACCCAATCCGACCGAGTTATACTCAGTTGTGGAGCTCCTAGTGGTCTTTACAGTGGAGGCTCGTGTCGAAGACCCAATCCGACCGAGTTCTATTTAGTGGCTAGTGACGTGTCGATGTCCCAGTCCGACCAAGCGTAGAGTTGAGTTGAGTTGATTTGGCGCTCTTGGTGGCGCGAGTTGAGTTGTCTTGGTACCCAGGTGTGCAGTTGGAGTAGGGTACCCTCCACAATTGTATTTGTGGTTTTCGTCCAGTTTCCACTTCAAAAAACTGGGCGGGGCGCTTGCCTTCTTTTTCTTTATTCGTCTAATAGAAATCGCGGCAAAGCTTTTGCCGCCCTTTCGAAAAAAAAAAATCTTATTTTGTATTCCAGACAATTCTTAGTTCCATTACCATAGGATCCATACCATTAAAGGCCGGAGGCTGGTTCAGTGGATCCATACATCGAACCAAAGTCTAGCTTGTTCGATGTATAGTAAAGTAGCTTCCTTGTATATTTTGTATCTTTGTATTTGTTCAAATATCCATCAGTTCAGTCAGTAAATTCTATTCGGTTCTTCAGTCTAGCTGTTTGCTTCCTTGTCAGATAGTTTGATTCTTTGCACTAATTTACATGCCCACCAAATAAGTTGGGCCAAATTCACAGGCATCAAAACACACCAGGACTTTTCAACTATTCGCCGCCCTGCTACTTTACAATTGCTTTGCTTACCTATCAAATCTTCCCTTGATTCCTTTTTTCTTGACTTCAGCTTCTTCCATTGAGAATCAGTCTTCATGGCATGGGAGCTCATTAAGGTTCTGGAGAAACTCAATTCCTCCCTCCAAGACTCTACAGGTATTCCCTTTAGTTGCTCTCAAAATTAGCTTTCTACTGTTATCGTGGTTTCATTTTATTAAAACATTGCTTCTTTACCTTGCCACATTATATCTCTTCATAGCCTTAACCTAGGAATTATCCACTGACCTTTAGAAATAAATATTTAGCTGTTGCTCAAATAATGGTCTGTACGCTGTCCACTGCCATAAATTTCAATTCGCATGTTACATCCAATGCATGCCTTTCTTGTGGCAAGGATCACAGTGTTGTCTGTTACCACCGTAGGTAATGCTACCCGTTTTTTTAATTTACTAATCCCTCTGCCAGCAGATGTAAAGGAAAGTTTGCCAACGTATATAAAGAGTTCTGGACGGTGATGAACTTGACTGGAAGCCTAATCGGCTCCGACGACGACGAACATGGCTGGGAGCCTGGGAGTCAGATGGCGACATGGACCTCTACTGATCATTCCTGCATCAAAGTAGAAGTGACCTTGTATAATATTTCTACCACGTACTTGGTATTTGGTACCTGCAGTCTGCTTTATGCTGTAATGCTTGTGTCGGGCACTGTAAAGCTTTTGCGCAGCTACAGTTAACTGCCATCTGGCAAACTTAGCCCTTCTTTATTCGTCAACCAAAAAACATACGCCTACTAAACTAATGCCAGGTGTTGTATAATAGCTGTATAATTATCCTTGGAACGACTCTTGTACTATTTTGTATCGGCATTAGGTTTCCCTACATTCACAACTCGGTAGCAATAGCGCCCGGACGTCCGGACGCTGCTCCCGTCCGGACGCCCGCGATGCCCCGGCTGTTCCGTTCGCACGCGATCCTCCGGCTGTTCCGTCCACCCCACGTGATCGCACGTCTCTGTCTATTTAAATCCTGCACCGCCTGCCATAGCCTCTCTTTTGTTCCACATGCAGCTGTACTGTACGCTTGCATCCTCGCCCTCACATATAGTGCTGCACAATACACATGCAAGTGGTGCCTACTGTTGGCTCTCGTTTCGTGCTGAGTGCACATGCGTGAAGAGCAGAGCACCCCACGTGCTCCTGCAGGTGCTGTGTCTCGTTTGTTCGCCATGCATGCATGCAGGTGTGTCTTACTAAATGCAAGTAAAGACTTGGTCTATATGTGTACTAACACCAGGGTCTTGTTTTTTTGGCAAATAAATCTAACTCCTCCCCATCACATCACCATCACATCAATCTTTAGCCGTATGCATGGAGCATTAAATGGAGATAAAAAAATAATTAATTACACAGTTTGGTTCTAAATCACGAGACAAATCTTTTGAGCCTAGTTAATCTATGATTGGAAAATATTTGTCAAATACAAACGAAAGTGCTACAGGAGTTCGAAATTCCACTTTCAACTTTCTAACGTGAAAGAAAACAAGCCTCAGGCAACTTTTTACAACTTTACATAAAAATATTATTTATTCAAATAAAACATGAAACATACATTTAAAACTCATGATATATACTGCGTCTGCTAATATGAAACCACTTATAACATGAACCACCTACTGCAATATACGTCTGAACCAAATAAAATATTTAAAACATACTCTTGCAATATAAATGTACAACCATTACAATATGAACCACCTACTGCAATATACGTCTGAAACAAATGAAATATTTAAAACATACTCTTGCAACATAGATGTACAACCATTACAACATGAACCACCTACTGCAATATACGTCTGAAACAAATGAAACATTTAAAACATACTCTTTCAACATAAATGTACAACCATTACAACATATGAAATATACAGATAAAACACTTGTAACATACTTTAACAACAGATGAAATATATGTGTATAGCCAGTGCAACATATGTGTATAATCATTGCAACATATGAAATATACGGATAAAAGCAACATATGAAATATGCAGATAAAACACTTGTAACATACGTTAGCAACAGATGAAATATATGTGTATAGCCAGTGCAACATATAATATGTGCACTTGCTACATATGTGTATAATCATTGCAACATATAAAATATACGGATAAAAGCAACATATGAAATATGCAGATAAAACACTTATAACATACATTAGCAACAGATGAAATATACGTGTATAGCCAGTGCAACGTATGATATGTGCACTTACAATATATGTGCAAAAATTATTGTAACATATAAAATATACAAATAAAAAAATTTAGGCCAGCATTCAGCTGCCTAATGATCAACCGCGAAACAGTGTGTGCGGCCTCCTCTCACAAACAGGCAATGCAAGTGCCGCTGGCTAATTCGGACGGCCAAAAGAGCAATATTGCAGGGAGGAAGTTGCAGGGACACAGACAACACATAGAGGCTTTGTAAAAAAAAAAAAAGGAAAAAAGCAGAACAGCAAGCCGCAGCAAAGCATATAGGCAGTACAGTATTGTACTATGGCTGCAGGACAGTCAGCCTCAGGGCATACAATATGCTACATAGAGCCGGAGCCTTTGTCCTTGACCACACGCATAATACATGGTTTGCAACTGCATGGCCACACGCATGCACGGCACGCATCTGAACGAGTGATGACCTTTTTTCGTGAGTGCGCTGCCCGATGACCTTTTTTCTGGAGTGCACTGCCCCCACAGAACAGGTGTTATAGGCCTGCTGACCTCTTTTCTTTTATTAGGCGTCACGCGAGTGGAGTCGTCCGTCCGGAGGGACGGACGCCCGAAGCCAACAATTACCGTATATGAAATGGCCGGGCTATACGAGAGCTGTTCAAATGAAATGAATTGGGCGTCAAATATGTAAACCGAGCTGCCTTGGCCCAAAATAAAATACTGTACTTTTAGGCCTGCAACTGGGCTTAGCCTAAAACTTAATTGGTCCACAAATAAGTTCAGTCAAAAAAAATTGGTCCACAAATAATAATGTCACAATTGCATGCGGCATACAGAGGACGGGATGGGCCTTTGTCTAGCCCATTGGGCCTTGGTTTTGCAACTTGCATGTCGTGATGCATGCGCTCGCAGGTTTCAAGTGCACGCATGACGCATGCATGCACACAATTCCTCTTCTTGCTCTTGGACGTAAAAAGAACAAAAAAAAAGTGCATGGAGACTTCCAGTTGCAGAGACTAGTGTAGACCCTCACAAAAAGTTCTCTCTCAAAAAAAAAACTCCAAAAATAAATATTTTGCCAATACTTGTGCTTGTTCTTGCAAGGCTTCTAGTTTTTTTCTTTCTTTCTTTCTTGTATACAGGGGTGCAGCTAGCAGCCACACTCAGGCACTTAACTGCTGAACAGCCAGTTGTAGCTTGACAGGTGGAAGGTAGTCCTTTGCTTCCACCATGGTGATGGTGATGGTGATGGTGTTTCGACTTTAGAGTCTCAGGTGGGGGTGGAGGATCTGATATCTCATACCGTACGTATGGCCTCCCGAGTTGCACGCAGCCGGAGACCGATCAAATCGATACCATCGTCTCCTGGCCCTCGAATCCGATTCAGAAAGAACACTAGAACAGTGTCTCTGAGTATATATGGTTGACAGCAGTTGCATTATTAATGGTACATTTATATTTTTTTTATATACATTCAAGAGTACTAACCAACACTACACTACAGTGTCTCTTGAAAAGGTTTTCGTGGTTGTGTGAGGAAAAATATTATGGTCGTCGAGGAGATATAAAAAAGAAACAAAAAGAGACTAATTAAAGGGATAATATAATAAAAGAAAGCCAAGAAACCCCAGATGAGGGGGAGAGAGAGAGTACTGCATGCGGAAGCAAAGCGGTAAAGCATCAGCTGTTCCTGCTATACTACTACTCGTAATAAACAAAGAGCTGCAGTGGGCGGACGGACGGACGGACTGACCGACTACTGTAGTTATTAAGAGGGGACAGAAGGGACGTTCGAGTTGACACCAAGCGGGGCCCACCCCGAATGGTGGGGCCGGTCTCACAGACACACTCACAGTGGTCCGTCGTCGTCGTAGCATCCTCTCTCACCCGTTGCCATTGGATATGATGCAGCTTTTTTTTTTTCTTTTTTAGAAAACAAATGATGCAGCTACTATATCATACTAGGAGAATAGCTTCTTCTTCTTTTTTTTGCATGCCCGGTCAGCAAGGACCTCCATGTGATGACCTACCTAGGCACCAAGCTATCTAGTCATGCATTGCTGCTTGGATTGGATTAGTATGCGCAATTTGCATGCATAACATTAATTTTGTAAGTGTTAACTAACTAAGGACAGTCCCAATGTAAGACCTCTACCATAGAGATTAAGACTATTTATTACCCTTTTATTTATGATATTTTGTTTATGTGATACTAGATTATTGAAGAGAAAGGGAGAAAAAGCAAGACTCCAAGTTTTATTTGGACTCCAAGTCTACAGTGTTTGAGGTAATAAATAGATTTAGACTCTATCGTAGAGTTTGCATTGTGAATGCCCTAAGATACATGGTTTTTGACACAACCCCACAATCAGTTTTTTTTTCCCCTTCATGTGAGGATTAAGGAACGACCCCGTGTAAGCTTTTGACACTGGTCCATCCCCTAGCTGCACATTGAGACAACAACAATTTACTCTACATTCTCTACTCTACTTTACATTTGTTCCAAATTATAAGCCGCTTTATTTAATTTCTGTTGGTATATCGATTCTGTTATATCTCCATTCATCGTAAAGTGGATGTACTAGAAAAGCAAAAGCATAAATTTTACATAGATGGAGCTAGCACCCAGCAATAATCTCTCAGTCCTTAAGAGACTGCCGTAGTGCCTAAAACTGCTTGGTTGTAGTTTGTACCACTAATGACTGCTATACTAGCTAGTGACCGGCCGGCCGGCGGCCAGAGCACAGCTTTTTGGCTAAGAGCTCTACGACTACCGACTACTACGACCTCAGCATTTCTCGAATGGCAGTAGTGGTAGCCGTAGCGGTAGCATTAATTTTACTACTCCATACATCGACAACAATCGATCACAAGGAAAGGAAACCAAACTCCACCTCTTTTTCATCATCGACGTGCCTAGCTTGTCATGTTAACCTAGCACGTAGAGTAGTGTTGTTCATAATCTTTTTTTTAACTCTAATATCAATAAACAGGGCAGTAGTCTACGTACTCCCACTCTCTCCCTAAATAACTCCTGTTACGTAAGTTTTAAAAATAAGTTAAATGTTTGTATCTTAAATTAAAAATATTATAAAAATATATTCAACGATCTATATATCTAATAATATAAAACTTACACCATAAATAAGAATAAATTATTATTTAATTACAGTTGTTTCTTAGAAAGAAAAAAAATATTATTGGAACGAAGAAAATAGTACATAAGTTATTCCTTGGGAAAAAAACAATAAAGATCACAAAGGGTACAGTAGAGGCCGAAGATACTCCCTCATACATACATGCAGTGGCGGACGCAGAATTGGGATGGGGGAGGGTGCTGGAGCCCCCAAGCCCCCCTTTAGATCCGCATGCATGTGTACAAAAGAAGACCAGCTGAGCTTCACTCATCCGATCATCCTAGCCTATCATATCGCCGCCGCACAACACGTTAGTTGGTGGTCGTTTCGATTTGATACCATTCGACACAAGCTAATCGTGCAAAACCACTGTTTAGTCGGTCACGTTATCGATCAATTCAATGCCAGGTGATATATATGCCACTGTTACGTATTGACGTTCATTCATACGAGTCGTTGGTACTCTACATACTGTTGTTAGTACGTTGTACGTACCTCAATCAGCCACATATGGTGCCTTTTTTAGTGCGCGAATGTAATTAATAATTCAACATCGAAACCCATAGGTAAGGGACTAGTACAATTATGATTTGGTAATAAGTAGTACATGCATGTGTCGTAATCCTACTGGTAATAATAATAATTAGTACACCCATGGCTGCAGTTTTTGCTCACGTCGGTAGCGGTGGCTTGACTGTGTTTACCGCCACTTGGCACATTAAACCCCAAAATAAACCACCAAACTGAACCGACTTGACCAAACTGATGTCAGGTGGGTAACGCGCACAAGTATAACTATAGGAATAAATAATAATGTTATACAGTAAGTAGTATACATTTTACTTCCTCCTTCCCATAATGTATCTCTTTTTTTTCTGCCACAAGATTTGACTTGATTCGTATAATATATGTGCAATATTTATAGTTTCATATAAATTTATTAAACAAACAAAATTTAATGATTTTTCCAACGATACTAATATATTTGTCAAAGTTGTTTTCTCTAGAAACACAAACGACAGATATTTTGGAACGTGAGGAGTATTACACATCACAAGTATCAATACTTTTGTATATATATATTTGGCTATCAAACTTAAAAAATTAAATCTTTTATAAACAGAATACGGATTTACTTTGAGATTGTTGGGAGCTAGAGTACTCCCTCCGTCCGTCCTCGAAGAATTCATCATCTCGAATTTTTAGCAGTGGAACAATCTCATGTCAGCAAAGTGAAGAGTGCCCATGTAAGGAAATCAGAGAGGGGGCATCGTCGACCAAACCCAGCCGCCGACGCCGTCGACGGAGACGGAGACGGACGAACTGAAACCGTGAAACGGATCGCCGTAGACGACGACGACGAGGTGGGTGGGGCCGGTTTGGGTGCCTGCAAACAGAAACAGTTTTGGACCACGACCACACGGACTCCGATGCACACGCCGGGTCACAGACAGGTGGGGTCAGGGTGCTCTCTTCCGGCAGCGACACGACAGGAGCCTGCAGCGTCCGTCCACCGGCGCAGAAGCCCGCGCGATTCGCGGGGAATTTCTTTTTCTTTTTTTCATTACGACCTGCACTGCACTGCATGGCTTCAACTGCTGCTGCTGCACCAGTGGAGTACTCCAGTGGCCGGCCACTGCACTGCCCGTTGGAATGAATTATTGCCAGAATTAAGGCTCTGCTATATCAGTGACCTTTTTAACTTTTACCTTTGCCTCTTGAAGGCGGTCCCAATGCAAAACTCTACTATAGAGTCCAAGGCTATTTATTATCTTTTATTTATGATATTTTGCTGATGTGGCACTAGCTTTATTGAAGAGAGAGGGAGAAAAAACAAGACTCCAAGTCTTATTTAGACTCCAAGTTCACAATATTCGAGGTAATAAATAGGCTTAGACTCTATCACAGAGTCTGCACAGTGAATGCCCTTGTACCCTCTTCCTTCCTTTGTTTTCCATCTCTCATCCCCTTTTTCTTGGGAAAAAAAAAATCCCATGGGTTCTTCTATAGGCTTGGGTGATACTCTGCTTTTTATTCTAATATCATGCATGATTTTAGTACTGGAATCAGAGGGGTGTTTTAGATAATAGTTTTAGTTCCAGATTCAGAGTTAATGTGCTTTCACACTCTGCCACACGCCAAAACCTTAGGGCCCGTTTGAATCCTTAATTATGATTCCGAGATTCAGGGGAAAAAAAGAATTGCAGAATTGTTATCCTATCCAAATGGTCTACATTTTAGAAGGATCGTAACTCATCTTCTAGAATGTCAAAATTAAATAAGACTTTTGTGATTTTCTTATCCGAATTCTCAAGATCCGATGGGATGCAAACAGCGCCTAAATACCTAATATTTACATGTCAGGAGATTCCTCAGCAGGGGTTTATGGTGAACGATCTTACAAATGTCGAACACTTTACTTGTAATCTGATTTTATTTCTGGAATTAAGCTGTTGTGGTGTTGCCTAATGGCTACATCTTTTTTATGCACCACAACTCCTCAGACATCATGTCAGAAGATTCCATGGCATGGTTTTATGATGAGTGATCCTACAAATGTCTAACTCTTATACTTCACTATTGTAATAATTCGGTTTTAGCTTTGGAGTTAAGGTGGTGCACTATTTCCTATGGCCACACCTTCTCTGTACCACAACACTTTAAACCTCATGTCAAATGTTTCCAAGGCATGGTTTTATGATAAGTGGTCTTACAAATGTTTGTTGCGTATCCGTGGCTCTCATAAAACACAGAGTTGGTTAGCGAAACTCAAATAAGACCATGATAGCTAAGGTGATGTCTAATCTATTGGTTTTGTCCCCTGAGGTTGCGTACCATATTTGAATAGGTCGTGGCGTGCTTGTTGACTTTTGATGGGTTAGCGACAAGTGTAAACCAATTTCATCAAATTCCAAAATTGACGCGTACCATTGTCGTGCTATTAGTGCACAGGAATAGTTGGTGGGACCTAATGGTACCGATATAATAAGCAAGGACGCAATCGTAGCTTCTATAGGAACTGATGCGCTGTCTAACTCATCCGAGTTCCGTCCAAATGTTCCTGAGTAGAGACAAGTATCTATTTGTGCAGACACCTAATAAAGCTCGTGATTCCTAAATTATCACAAGTCAGTCATGATATTGTTTCACCAGAAAAACTGTAGTCTACAATTTTGTCTTTTGAATTTTTACCACATATACCTATAGTTCACATATACTCCTCCCATCAAAGTTTTTCAAGCTAGCTGTTTTTTGTTAACGTAGGGTTGAGTGGCTTCTATTAGTAATTCAACCAAACACATTGTAGTTCACAAATATATAATGATACTCCCTTAGCCAAAAATATCAGTAGAGAAAATCAATACTTAGGTCTAGACAAGACAATAATCATGTGCATCCTAATGTATATAGAATAGGGAGATGGCTAACAAAAAACCATGATAATTGTTAGGATCCATCTAATCTAGTAGTTTTGTAAATAAATGTCTCGTGGTTAACATAAGTGTAAATAATTTCTTCGAAAATAGACATGTGGATTGTTGTGCTATTAATGTGGAGTAATAGATGATGGGGCCTGCCCTAATGTCACCAATAATGTAAGTACAATCATAATTCTAGCTTTTATAAGGACATATATATATGCATTGTCTAACTTTTCCATGTTCCGTCCGAATGTTCCAAACTAGAGATTAATATA
>JAKNSH010468064.1:0-10243 GCA_027790015.1 Cymbopogon flexuosus
AAGAGAGTTACGCGTGCACTCCATTAATTGGCCTGATCAACAATTCCAAAAGCCAGGAAGCTTAAAGGGCGGGGCTATAGCTGCTGCTATCAGATCCAAGTGAGTGGATCGATGGTGACCCTAGTACTCTCAGTACTTTACATCCTGTTCATCCGGTCAGGAATTGAACAAAAAGGAACAGGACTTAATCATTAGCCACACCCACACCCAGTTACCTGTAGGCTCTTGACAATAACATCTCAATTGCTCTTGAGCATGCCTATACAACCGATATCCAAGATAAACCGAATTTGTGTCGAAAGCATCTGTAACCATCACAATTAAGGCGTAAATAACTCACTTGTCCCTGCTGAAGCATGGATTCCACTTCCACCACCATCTGAGTTAATGATCATATAAATCATAGTATCATATATATCCTGCTACCTAACGATCCATTCATCCATCACTGCAGCTTCGACGAATATGGAACAGTTCGTTCTACTTCCAAGTCCTACCACTGCATATCCATCAGCCTGACTTCATCCCTTGCCTTTCAAGGACCCCATAATTAGCAAGCAGATATATTATAATCTAAGCATATGTAGGCCACTGACCACTGTTGCTGATCTTGGATGATCTTATCTTCGCGTCAAAAGCTATGACATATACTAATATATTATGTCCTGACAAAGAAATGATACTTTCTTTTAGCGGGGTGCAATGAACCGGTGGACCGGAGAACTGAAGTGTATCAAACACAGAACTGGATTAAATTAAAAACGACGTTGGGTTCACAGAAAATGCGTGCCCAAATATATCGCGTCAGTTCAGGTGCTCCCATCCATCCATGGCATGGCACACAGAGAAGGACCAGTCAGGATTCGGGTCGTACATGCCCGTCGTCCTCCTTGGTGAGTTCATACGTGGAAAGAAGACGACGACGCCCATGTCGATCTATCATGCATGGTGCTGGCTGGGACTGGGAGCCTGGGAGGAAGAAAGAAGAAGAATACGCGTGCATTTAGCAATGGGCAAAAACAACCAATTGGTTGGACCAAATGCTTCAGAGAATCCATGCTTTTCCCACTTTGGTACCTCGCTCTCTTCCTTTTCCGCTTTGTTTTTCTCCTTCGTTTTCTTGGTTCTTTTCTACGTTGCTTTCGGTACCCGGTGGCAATTTCCAGTACCTTTACTCCACTGTATTGTAATGACAGCATTTGGGATTTGCTGGAAGACGACCCATCTACTGAACGTTCAGAGGAGCCGTTTATTTGGGGATCGGAGTTTGTGACGTTACGTCTCACCTCGACATGTATATATGTGTGATCTGGTACATCTATATGTATGAGAACAAAAAGAACACACGACTCTGATGTGGTAGCTAAGGTCTCGTAAAAATTGCTTACACACCACTTCTGATTCCTAGCTACTTCCTTTTTACCAAAGCATACTACTATATAACTGTTTGGTGAAAACCTGCATGGTCTTCTTTGTTGCTGTTTGGAAAGGAAATGTTCTTTATTAATAGCTGTGTGGAAAGGAAAATGTTTTGCTTCTGCTTTGCTTGCACTTTATATCTGATGATATCCTACTCCAAACGCTGCTGGTTCTAGACTTCTCTCATTTAGCTTAGAGATGTAGTGTGCAATGGGTCTTTTGGGCAAATGTCTTTTCGAAAGGTTTGCAAGAAAATTAAAGGAACCTATACATATGCTCATATAATTCACTATACCCCAGGTGAATTTCAGAGTAGCACTTGAGCAAATCTAGCAGGTCTAGTTGCGATAACAGCTTTGTTTTGCTCATTAATTAGTAGCTATAGCTCAAGTGTGCTGAACAAAGTCATGCGTCTTTAATCTAATTAATAATGATGTGTCTCTGAAGAGACAATGGATGTGAGGCATTTTGGAGTTATTAGGCTACAGCAAAGATCTCTTTTTGGCGCTAGTGTACGAGAAAACAAAAGGCGATCGAACTCCGCCATCGGTCGTCGTTGGCTAGTCCGATCCGATCGGCTCATGATCGATCGATCTCATCCCTCACACACCTCATCTAGAACTCACACGATTTGAACGACGAAAGCGAGCGAGCGATCGAGGTAAAAGAAAAGGTCAGAGTGACATATTCTACAGTCTACAGGAGAGTGAACGGCTGCTGAGTTGCAGTTTGGTTACAGATCCTTCAAGGCAACTGCAACTCCATGATTGGACCTACCCTAACACAGTGACGCCAAACAGTGACGGAACTGGCGATTTTAATTAGGGGCCGTACAAAGCTGATCACATTTTTTAGTGTGATAAAGTATGCATAATAATATGTTTCAAGAGCTTTTTAAAACAATTTACACTATTTATAACCAAAATCATAATCTTTTTAATAAAAATAGTAAAAGTTGTATTTTTTTCTATAAAATCAAATCTGTAATTACTTATTAAACAAATCTATCAATTTTTTTTTTGGCGCGGGGGGGAGCATGGCCCCCTGCTGACCCCCTTGTTCCGTCACGGACACTATAGCATTTTGGCCATTTGCTGATGAATGGTAGACATGCATGCGCTCGTTGTCGATCGTCACGTCTTTCACACATTGGCTCTCGCCGCCGTCTTGAGCATAGACGGATGGGCCTCGCACCGGATTCTTTGGTAGATTTATTTGTCTTGCAGCTAGGAAAGTTTGGATGTACTAATTAAGCTTACCGGTTATGGCTACTACCGTTGTCTATTGCATCATTCCTACTTAACCCTTCTGCTGTGGCCCAAGCGAGACTGGCCAAAGGAGAAGTCCAACTACTTAAGGCACCCAGGAGCTCCAAGCCAGATCATCAATCAAAATATCAAACATCACCTTTACCTTTACTTGTTCATCTTCTTTCTAACTCTCTCATCTTCCCCTGTATCCGGATTTCTGGATAGTGTTAGTAGTAAAATTCAGTAGCTGAGGTTTGAGCCCACTTGACAGGCGGTATCTAACAGTCTGGCTCCAAGAGCCTGAGATTAAACCTTTTCGCACTGGCAGTGGGAATCTAGCTAGCTAGATGTGACGGTGAGTTGTGAGCTGACTCATCTCACTCAAAGGCACTGATGTGCGTGAAAGCAGTCGCCGTGTGTTGCAGTTGTGGCAGTGGAGTGTACGTGCAGTTGATGGTGATCCAAGTCACTAGCTAGTTTTCTTCAGTGCAGTAAACTGTGCAATCCTTTTACTGTACTCAGTGTGCAGTAGCAGCGGCCGGTCCTTAACATAATAATAACATGGACCCGGAAGAAGCAAGGCACGGTAAAACCTGAACTTGGAGGAGAGAGGACGCGTCCGTCGACCGTCGGTCGGATCGGGCCTGAGAATTGTGACCAGATGAAATGGCTCTCCGACACTTCCACAGCCGGTTGCTTTCGGCATCTTTAGACCCCCTTCCGCGACATGGAACTTTGCTGTGTTTTGTGTTTTGTGCTTCTTAAAAAACAACGACCAGATTTGTGTACGATTATTCATGTGAAAATTCTGCGTTCAAACTAAAAGTGGCTTTAGTTGATCCGCGGCGGCCCGACGGCTGGAGATCGAGGACGCGTGAGCCAGTGGCAACCGATCAACCCCGGGATGCCCGTCTCTTGAAGACCTTTAAAAAATCCTTGCTTGCTCGTTCAGGATGTCAGGAACGGAATGCCGATGGGATCGATATATGGATGCGAGCGAGTCCATGTCCATGTCCATGTCCACCGTACCTCGCCCGGCCGCCGACGCCGCACCTGCCGTGCGCCAGCCAGCTGAGCGACCCCGGCCCGGACGCGGCAACCAATATCTGAGGCGCATGCGAAGCGTGTCGTTTCGACGGGAAGACAGCGTACGTGTGATCCATTCCATGGCTTGATTTGATGGGAGATCGATCGATCGACTGAAACGAAGGCGTGGAGCCTAAGAACTCTATCTAGACTAGATGGAGATGGACGGATATGGATTGGATTGGGTCGACCCACCGGTGGAAGGCCCGTGTGTCGGCTGGGATTCGCTTCTGCGGTTGCGACGTTGCTTCGCCGGTCACCTCGCCGGACTCCCGTGCAGTGCAGCTAGCAGTCAGCACTCCACACTCGTTAACAGTGGATGGACACGCCTGAACTGAACCTGAAATGATGCTCTACTGTGCAACGGGCACTAAAGCTCAGCCTCAAGCAATTCGTACGTTATGCTAGGCACGGCCTGGAGTAAGGTTAGGCCCATGGCCATGCTGCTGCTGCTGCTGCTCGGCCCAGGGCGATTTGGCGAACGGACGTTCCTTGCTATTTTCCACTTCAACGACTCCTCTGCTGAGACTGAGAGCCACCGTCCAGCTTGAGCCTTTTGCACATCGTCGTCGTGTAGGCGCACTACGGTGCAAGCTGGGGCAGCCTGTACGCTACGCCATCTCAAATTCTCGATTAAACAAACATCCACACGTTGGGCCGCAGTCAACGCTGCAGATCTTGTACAGTTGTAGTATTGTACTATACTGTATACTACTGTACAGTTGCTCTACCAATGCTGCGACCCGAGCACGTTGTCCTGTTCCATTGCGTCTGCCGCTGAAACATCAACACCCCACCTAGAAGCATCTCTTCGCAACATGAGGCCAACAAAATGAAATGGATTTAAGTTCACAAAATCAGGACAGCAGCATTAAGAAAACAGACCCAACTGTGTTCAGCTGTGAACTTTGTTTCCTTATTTAAAACAAGATCCGACTGTGTTACAGAACAATCCTGTCTTGTCCAGCAAACTGAATGCGCCAGCAAAGCAATTCTCACAACTTGATTGAACATGTACATGCAGCACAAACAACGTGCCATCGAGTAAACCAGTGCAAATTATTTACAAACTCCCGGCACTGACAAACATCAAACACACACACACATTAAAAAAAAGGAAAAGGAAATCACATTCTGAATGACAAGCTTCGCAGCTCTGAGCCCGCCCAGCAGCCCAGGAACTTGCTGACGCGAGGGAACGACAGCTTCTTCGCCTTCTTTGTCTTCGCCTGCAGGGCCACATCGATGGGGCTGCTCCTCCCTGACGTGTCCGACACCGGATGTACTGACGTGGCAGCACAGCTGTCGTCTTTGCCCGCGCACTTCGTGTCTCCACCCACGATCTCTGCAACTGCAGCGCTTGATGAAGGTCTGGCTTCAGGTTTTGGAGCCTCACCGGCCTTGCGGCGGCGCTTCCCGTTCTTCTCTCTCCATTTCTTCAACTCCTGCTCCATGGCCAGCTTGTCTTCGGTTGCCCTGCCTGCCCGCTCGGTGGCAGCGGCCAGTGCCTGCTTCTGCTCTTCCAAAGCTTTGGAGATTTCGTTCAGTCTTGATAAGGTGCGCGATTCGGACTCCTTTGCCGCCTCAACCTGTGCGATGGCTGCAGCTGTCTTCTCATGCACGAGCTCTTCTTCTGTCTGACGGGACTTCTGAACCAGAGACGTGTAGTCATCCAAGTCAAGCGTGATCATCTGAGAGGAGACTTGTTTGACGTCCCCGACAACCATGCTGTCCTCCAATGTTCTCAGAGTGTTGAGCGCCAGCCTCTCAGACTCTTTTGCCGCCTGTATGTCCCTCAGAACTGCTTCAAGCCTGAATTGCACAGTGCTCAGAGGCCCCTTCATTTGCTCCACCTCTTCCTTGGTCTTTCTTAGCCCCTCCTGAGCCTTGGTAGCAATGACCTTAGCCTCGTCAACTTCCTGGGATGCATCTTGCAGAACCTTGTCCATTCTATCTCGGCACTCTTGTGCCTTGGCGTGGACTGCTTCAAGTTCCTGCTGGGACAGTTTGATGTCCATCATGAGAGATTGAGCGATCACGGATGCCATCGCTTCCGCCTGTTGAGTGGTGGCAAGTGCTGCTTTCTCTTCGTTCAATTGTGATTTGAGCAATTCAGCTGTAGCTTTCAGAACACATAACTCATCTGTCACCTTCGCTATGCTTTTCCTGTGCTCCTCGAGCTCATTTTTTAACATAACGATGACCTCTTCTTGCATGGGTTTATGAGTTCCACTTTCTTGTTCTCGTGCTTCCCCGATTAGCTTTGCCCCCAAACAAGCGGCTAGCTCATTCTTGAGATTGAGCAACATGATGGCCGAAGTATCATGCTTTGATTGCAATTCTTGAAAAGAACAAAGGTCCAAGCTGATCTGATTCAGCTCTTTGTCTGATTGCCTTAGATCCTTTTCCCATGAAAGGCGATCCTCATCACATGCCATTAACGTATTCTTCTTGCGTTCTTCAGCATCCTGGCATGTGGCGTTAGCCAAATCAAACGCTTCCTTTAGTCTTTGGAGCTCTATGGCGAGCTCCTCTACTTCTTTCTCTGCACCTTTGGACATTGTGAAGGCTACCTGAGCTTTGTTAATGGAAGTATCTGTTTCGATCAACAAAGAATCATAATCCTTCTGCAATTTTCCCAACTCATCTTTCACTGACATCACTTTGGCAATCAACGCTTTGCGTCGTTCTTGAATATTATTCAGCTTCTCTCCAACCACAGCACTATCATTAGAGGCAACTCCCTCCATCGCTTGTATAATAAATTGAAATAACTCCAAGTCCTCCATGACATCCTCTTCATCTTGTTCCGTCTCAAGGACATGTTTCATCTCGTTGATAAGGTTCTTTGTTCTCTCAAGCTCATTTAATACTGATAACTTTGAAGCCTCTGCAGCTTCTGCTTGATGTTTACACTCTGAAATTTCGTTCTTCAGCTTATCAAGCTCAATATGGTCACTATCCTGCTTAATAAACGAGAGTATGTCAGAGATATAACAGCTACAATATATGAAAAAAAGAGAAGGGAAAGCAATTCTCAGTTACCGGTGCTGTCTGTGTCCTGCGAGTTTTCCAGTTGATGCTGCCACCAAACTTTGATGCAGCAACCTTTACTGATTCAATGGGAGACGTAGTATCAACGATGATTTTGTCCATTCCTAAGTACTTGCTGGTGTTTGATCTGCTCACAGGTGCAGGCACCTTTGGCTGTGTACCTCCTAGGCTCATTTGGCGCTTATGAAATCTACGGACGACCAGTGGCTTATCTTCTTTCACCATTTCCAGGATGGCAGGTGGTGTTTCACAAGTAACCTTACCAGAATCAATACAAGAAGCCTCATCCTGGACCCCTTCAATTAACCTAAGCGTGGAGTATGAAGCTGCACAGACATTCACTTCTGAAGCATCCATTGTGACAGAATCATCTTGGGCTTCCTTTGATTCATAAGCTTTGCTAGATGAAGTTAGAAAGCTTTCAGGAACTTCATTGGTTGATGTCAATTCACCATTGTCTGCTTTTGGTGAAAGGGCAACATAATCACCACAAGGAATAATTTGTTCAACTGAAACTTCTTGCAAATCACCTTTCTTGTCAGTCAATATGAGGCTTATAGGGCATTCTTGCTGCTTTGATGCCTCGAACATGCAACTAGCTCTGTTTGAATCATCTTGGGTTTCCATTGGTTCATTAGCTTTGCTAGAGGAAGATGGAATACCATCATGAACTTCAATGGAGCATGGCAATTCACTGCTGTCCATTTTTGGTGAAAGGTTGATAGAAATACCGGTAGGAATCTTCTGCTCAACTGAAATTTCTTGCAAACTGCTTTTGTTCTCAGCCAATACAAGGCCCAGAGGATGTTCTTGCTGCAATGACGCCACAAAATTGCCACTTACTGTCTTCTGAAGGTTATTACTATCTTCTTCATCAGTACCTTCAATTAGATTAGGCCCTACTGAAATTTGCAAAGATTTTGTTGAAGAGACAATGTGAGATGAATCAGCCCCTTTGATCTTCTTGTCTGCCATCTTTTCAAGCCGCAACTCAACAAATTTGTTACTAACTGAAGAAGAAACATTGAAGATAAGCATCAGGATGGGCAACAAAACAGTCAAAGCCTAGACTTGTGTCACAATTGATTTTACAAAAGAAACAATAGATATGTGCACAGCAAGAAGCTTGTATTTCATCAATGTGAATCTAAACGTTAATTTATTTATTTTTGAACGTAGTAAAATGTTAATTACCCTTCATCTATGAAGGCTCTCAAACAGGAACATTCAGGAATGATCAGAGTTGAGAAGAAAATAAAGTTTTGTGCATAGTGCGTAATCATCATTATAAGCCACAAACCATTGACCTGATTAGTTGTCAGGTCATAATCTTTCTAGCTAACCATCAACAATGAGTTTATGATTATTGGAAACATATGAATACCCCCATGGTATTTTTTGCCATGAAATCTAAGCAAATCCAATGCAAAATACAATAACCAAAAGAACTCGTGAAACAAATAATCAGAACAGTCAAAAGAAAGCAAAGGCAATAAAAAACAACACATGAAAAAAAGGAAAGTATACGAAAGACTACATGAATCAGAAAATAAATCAAATTATAAATACAAAAACATAATCTGGAACTTACTCAAGACACTTGAATGTGTATGCTTTTTTCCAGGAGAATATTAGAGTTAGAACAGGGGATTTTGGCAATGCATGCATGCTGTTTCAGGAGAAGACTGGAGGCAGGGCAGAGACTTGAAGCGGTGGAGAGCAATTTGGGAGGGGGGATACAAATATAATAATAACAGGAGAAGACTTGGACTCATTCCCTAATCTAGTAATCTAATACTTATTTTGATTTGTTTCTGTACTTTATTCCTTATATTCAGTTATTTATGTTGGTGACATTGGCACGAGCTGCATGGACTAAGGAAATTGTGTGCTACCATGAAGCAGACACAGCTGGAGGACCAGCCCAGGATATACAAATGTTATAGAGGATGGTCATGGCGTCAATATAGGGATAGAGGGAAACTGGAGGCCTTGGAAATCTGCATTCATGATTCTTCCATCGTGCTGCTGCAATTCTTAGTGCAGTAGTAATTTGTATAACTTTATGCGAAGTTTTCTTACACTATCATAACATAGGAGATTCATGGGTACATGTACATCTAAACACTCAAGGGAAGGGAAAGCTCGTTTCAGAATATGCTTTTAATTTTTTTATATAAAAAAGCAGAAGTTTAGAACACAGGTTATGAGAAGGTTTCTCTTGCCTGTAACGTTGCTAAAGGAGTAGAAGGTATAGACTGTATCGCCACTATCTTTTTCTCCTATATATGTCGTAGATTACAACTAAATAAGACATTTTATCTGTGTGTAGAATCTCAGTTTTTTTCAAAAGGGATTTGGATTTGATGAAACAATGACAATTAGTAGTTCCATATGGTTGCAGACGAGCAGAACAAAATGATCCGCCTATACATCTAGGAGATCAAGAACCCAAAAAGACAAATCTCAGTCTAAATCAATAATAATGGATGATGAGATGAACAAAACATTAAATAACATGTCCAGACAATCAGCAAGGAATCTTGAAGTTCAGAGGGCGCAATAAAATATGAAGATATCAGCTATCAACTGGATGGGAAGTAGGGATTAACTTAACCCAGCACACTATTTATTCATTTTAAAAAACAGTAGACCGTGATTTGCCATGCCTGTGGCTAAAAACTGAAGATTCTATTGTGTTCGGATAGCTAAGCATTTGTTATTCACTTATACCTGACATTGGACCTATTTGAAAGTACCGATAAATATTTTAGTCTATAAGAATATAATTCTCTTTTGCGTAGCAAAGACATTCTTGGAGTGTATAATGACATATTAAGAAACTATAAAAATGCAGGCACTTCTGGAACCCCTATGAAACCAACAGGCTTCAAGCTTGAAATTAATTGTTGGAAATAAGAAAAATGGTGTGAATGTGTGATGCATAACAATCTTAGCTAATTCAAATGCACATGTCCATGTTGCAGTACTAATAATATTTTTAGAAAAGGAAGATAATTTTATTCCTCCCTAGCTTTACTGCTGGCATACCCAGAGTATCAGAGATACGAGATTTCACCAAAGGCTCAGAGAGGTATCATACGTACATCCCTTTTTGTGGGTACCACACTAACATTTCATGATGTAAGTTGATTTGAGAGAGCATTCTGTAGTGAATACACAGCAAAAAGAACATCTGATAAGCCTGAACTAATGTAACTTGATGATTTGAGAATAACTTCTACATGGCAAGCTCAGACCACTGATGTTAACTCAAAAAGGTCAAATGCTAAGACATGTGAGCAAGATGTACTAGTCTCATTGCAAATTAGGATGATCAAAATGGCCAAGACATAATAGTATAATACCCATAATCTGAGCCACAGATAAATGGTTGTTTCAAATGGGTGATCTCAATCTGTAATCTCCATTCA
>JAKNSH010468242.1:0-10930 GCA_027790015.1 Cymbopogon flexuosus
AATTAGCCATATATATGGGGAAAGGGATCACACTTAATGCATTCATTAGGAGAAAGGGTGACATATTGAGTTCAGAAGATGGTTACAGACATTATCATGGAGCAGTGGTCTATGTATTGTGACAATATTCTTGGCTTAATATGCTTGACCAGAGATGATGATGTAATCTCCTGGAAATAGTCCAAGAATGGATCGAGTTCTCCAGTTAGATCTCTGTGTATGATCATTTGACTTGCTCTAAGACAGGGCAGTCCTTTGTTCATATTTGGAAGGCCAAAATACCCAGATCGATTCATAATCTCTCTCTGATAAACACTAGACAGAGAATGATGCCATTTGAACTAAAGATAATATGATCAAAAGAAAGTGGCAGGGTAATACAAAATGTTACTTCTGTGATCAAAATGAATCAATCTCTCATGAATCTGTTTTTTTCATTGGAGTTATTGTTCATTTGGTATGATCTATAGTTGATCATATTGTGACACTAATTAATGACATTCCATGAAATTGGGAGCAATATATGCCTCAATTTGCTGGGCCATAGAAAGGCTCGGTACGTGTTTTGACAAGAAATTAATCAAACACCACCCTTGTGAAATTTTTTGCAGTATGTCTTCTTATATGAAATACATTGGGAAGATCTGTATTGTACAATGTAGGATTCAAGGAAGCTATCATTGAGAATGCAGGTATCTTGCTGTGAAGGGAGCAATCCGTGTGACTCAGCTTGAAGTGTTGAACTTCAAGCAGCATATATCGTTAAAATGAAGTGTTAAACTTCACAATAAATAGAGGAGTATACACCGTACTCAGCTTGAAGTGTCACGTAGAACATAACATGCTGGCCGGCACTAACCAACTTAAAAAAAATGAAAAAGAAAATCATGCCCCATTATTTCCAAAGGAGAACACATCGCATCCTCAGTCTACTACTGTAGACCAGAGATAATGAAATAAATAATGAAGCATAAATTCCTTATTGACCAACTTCAGAATACAAACAGCTCTATTGTAAGGACGTAACCCAATTAATGATGACAAATTCCACACCACTAGATTGAAAGCAAATGAACAAAAAAAAAACATAAAATATATAAACTGCATGTATGCGTCTGAACACTAGACATGCATACAACTCTTTTATTTAGATAATGGATTCATTAATCCGGCCTCTATGTCTGCAACTATATACATCGATCCCCTAATACAACCCTTTATTTTTCATCAGAACACGTCCTAGAAGTCCATTGCCATCGATTATTCACCAGGACGAGGCTACACCGGCTGTGCAAGTTGTGGCCCCTCGTCGGCGGCCCATCCTCCTCCAGCGGCTGGCGGTGGCAAGAAGCGCCGCTGGAGTGCAGAACAGCAAAGTGTTAGTACTGCCTCTGCAGCGACGACGCGATCCAGCATTGCGCGTTGCGAGAGCCTTCCCAGAGCGGAACAGTGGCCTGAATATTGTTGGCACAGTGGTCTCGTCATACTCTGCGCGTGGACAACCGGACAACCCAAGTGATCTGCTGCAATGCACGAGAGAATTTTGAGTTGAAGTTGAAGATCTGAATTCTGAAATATATATAATTACTGTTTATGGAGGGATATGATTGTAGTATGTAGGACTGTACTTATTACCTTGCAGTAGCCATGTCCTCAATGAGGCAGCCGGACGGCAGCAGCCTGCAGCCCGTGTACGACGCCGGCACAACAGTGTTGTTTGGCATGCCGTCCATGGACACGTCCATCACAGCCCACAGCCCCTCTACCACCCCGCTTGTGGTGTACCTCAGAAACTTTTGACTCTGCGGTTGAGCAGACGTGGCGACTGCACCTGCAGCTCCGCGTTCGTCTGCAAGTGCTGGATCAGTTCTCCACAAAATTAGTTGAATGAACAACACAGATAGGATACAATGTTGTTGGCTAAAAAGACAACGAATGGGATATGCATGCGAACCCAACTCACGAGCTGAATACGTGAGCCACCGTGGATAGCACCACCGGCGGTCACACCCATGATGCACCGGGAGTGCTTTCTTTTGGTACCCTAGGTAGCTCAGCTTCTTGTGGCCCTGGATGATGTCGTGGAGGACGAGGTTGGCCATCGCTTCATCATTGGCGTCCCTCTGCGTCGACTTCAACTTGGTGATGCGCCCATCTACTAGGAACTTGTTGTGGTCCAACATATTCCTCAATGAGTTAGTCTCTGTGTAACTCTATAGAACGGCCGCGGCCTCCGGCACCGCCATCTTGATGGTTGGCTCTCGGCCTCACTGGTCTTGTGTGTCACAATGGTGATGATGGAGACGCTGCAAAGAGTCATTTTATAGCCAGTTTGTCTGATAAACAAGGAAATTTGTCCAGCTCAAAGCAAGGGAATTAGGTCAGAGGTATCTTAATGATAGAGCTAGCACATTAATTGTGCAGATCAAAAAAGATTTCTGCTGATGGAATATGCTGGAATAAACTGTGGATATGCGCCTACATTCATTTTACCCATCTATAAGATAAATTTGCGGCTCAAAACAAGGGAATTAGGTCTGAGGTATGTTGATGATACAGCTAGCACCATAATTGTGCAGATCAAAAAAGATTTCTCCGTCTCGAATATGCTGGAATAAACTATGGATATGCGTCTATATTCAATTTACCCCATCTATAAGATAAATCTGTAGATATCTTGCTGATACAGCAACATAAATGTGCATATAAAAAAGATTTCTCTCACTTGGGATAAATGTGCGGCCCAAAACAAGGGAATTAGGTCACATGTATGTTGATGATACAGCTAGCACCATGATTGTGCAGATCAAAAAAGATTTCTCCGTCTCGAATATGCTGGAATAATTAAACTATGGATATGCGCCTATATTCATTTTACCCCATCTATAAGGTACTGCAGATATCTTGCTGACACAGCAGCATAAATGTGCATATAAAAAAAGACTTCTCCCACTGGAATACAACTCGGATATGCTCCTACATTTATTTTATTACTAGGACACGCGTCAAGAAAAGAAATTCATATGATGACGCCACATACTTTGACACGGAACATTTTGTTGGATCCATTTTTGCATGGTGTTAACACGGCCTCTTCCTCTTGCTATTTTCCCTCGTGCTCGCATGCTCGCATATCTGTTCGCGCCCTTACTCACAACAACAATGTCTCCGTTGAGTTAGATCCATATTCGGTTTTTGTCAGTAATGTCTCCATTGAGTTTGATCGATTCGGTTTTTCTATCAAGAACCTTCCCACCCAAACACAGATCCTCTAGCGTAACAGCAGTGGTGAACTGTATCCTCTGGCATCCTCATTGCCGAAGGCTCTGGCACCACCACTCCCTTCCATATCGGATGGTTGGAGTCTTACCATCTTATGACTGTATACGCATGTTTGGGTGCCCATGTTTTCCCATCCTCTCCTCCATAGCCACGTGCAAACTCACCGCCTAATCAACACCTTGCGTTGTACTTCGCTGCCGAGCTGATCATCGCAGCTACCATTGCCTTGATCTTCATACTAGCCATGTCATCAGGTCTTGCCATGACGTCATTGATGGGTGCCCATATTTTCCGGTCCTCTCCTCCATATCCACGCTCAAACTCCCTACCTGATCAACACCTTGCGTTGAGTTACACACTCCCTTACATCGGAAGGTTGAAGTCTTACCATCTTATGACCATATACGCTTGTTTGGGTGCCCATGTTTTCCCATCCTCTCCTCCATATCCATGCGCAAACTCACCGCCTAATCAACACCTTGTGTTGTACTTCGCTACCGAGCTGATCATCGCAGCTACCATTGCCTTGATCTTTGTACTAGCCATGTCATCAGGTCTTGCCATGACGTCACTGATGGGTGCCCATATTTTCCCATCCTCTCCTCCATATCCACGCTCAACCTCCCTACCTGATCAATACCTTGCATTGTTCTTCGCTGCCGAGCTGATCATCATGGCTACCCTTGCCTTGATCTTTGTACTTGCTGTGTCATCCGGTCTTGCCATGTCGTTGTTGATGAGATGTAGTTTTGTTTCACCTTGTAACATAGTTATTCTACGCTGATAATAGCACGACTAGCTACAGTATCAGACAACACTGTTGTACTTCATTAGCCTGCTCCTCCATCCTAGCACGCTGCTGGTGCACCTAGGCCGAGTGTCTCTAGTGTAGACACACCATCCCACAAGAATTGCACACCCATGGTGCATCACACGCCCGACTCGATCTTTCCCCATGCAGGTGTCACCAACCCCTACATTATCGCCGTGCGGCTCTAGTGCCACTGGCCTCTACCCCTACATCACCGCATGCGGCTGCAGTGCCACTGGCCTCATCCTATGCTCACATGGTCATGGGCAGGGATTGTTAAACCTAATCCTAGGTATATGTTGGCCTCTGAGACATCTACTCCACTTCACCTATGTCTCCAATTCCCACCTCAACCTTAGTAGCTTTGAAAGGCCCAAACCGGCAAGTGAAAATTGTCCTCGAGTTCATGGATCTTCAAAACAACAAGATATGGCAACTCATTGAACACCCACCTTGTGCTCATATCGTCTCGGGCAAATGGGTCTTCCCACACAAGCTCATTCCATATGGTACTCTAGAATGCTATATATAAAGCTCATTTTGGGTGGTTAGTGGATTCATGCTGGTGGTGAAGATGGCCATTATCCACACAGTGCTCACATATCTTATCCGCATCTAGTCATTGGGCCAGCAAACAGAACGATGTGTCTAACACATTCCTACATGGTGAGCTCAAGAAGCATGTCCTTCCCAATAGCCTGTTGGGTTTGTCGATGCTGGGAGCAGCCAAATGTTATTTGCCTTATTGGCATGTCTCTCTATGGTCTCTAGCAAGCTCCCACGCCTGATTCGAGCGCTTTGCTAGTTTTGTCATCAAGCTCGACTTCTCAGTCACTTGCTCTGAATCCTTGTTGTTCATCCTTCAACATGGAAACAATGTAGCCTACTTGCTTCTACACATGGATGACATTGTCCTCATTGGATCTAGCCTAACCCTTCTACAACACATCATCAATCGTCTCCTTATCGGACATTGGCATGCTCTACTTCTGTACTAAGAGTAGAACATTGAGGAGATCCTAGACAGTGCAGGTACGTATGACATCGCATAAGCTGTAGGTTGCCGCATGGCAGATGTCATGACAAACATCATTGTTCATCGAGTGTCACCGATTGTGGGGTCTCCGGTAGCTTTGGTCGACTCAACAACACAAGATAAGACACAGTGATGTATCCTGGCTTAGGCTATCGAAGACCTACATCTAGTACTAGTTATTTGTTGTATTCAAGAGCAACCAAATAGGCAGGCGGGGCTTACAAACGAAACGGTAACAAATTTGGCAAAGGATGTCTCGGTGCTATCCTAGGCTTGTCAGCAATGAGATTTCTTTCCTCGGGTGGGAGAAGAATGCTCTTTTCCTTTTCCTGGAAACGCGGTTGTTCCTCTTTGGCATGCTCTACTCTCGGTGAGCTGGGCTCAAAATGACTTTATTTTTTATGCTAAAGATGTTGATGCATGAACTCATTCCATTCTAGAAACCAAACAAAAAAATAAGAAATGGTGTGATGATGGACTACCTCATTCCATAAAACAAACACCCATAAACTATTTGTAAGCCTACAAAACCACCAGCGTAAACCTTCATCATAACCGGTTTAAGGCTCACAATATTTTTTGTTGGTTTGAGCCGCATAAATCGGTGGTGATATGAACATCAATGTTGCTAATTTTATGGTAGTGAACATGCCCCCTCCCCCGCCCCAACTTATATCGATTAGCACCCTTATCCTTTTGTTATATATCTTGGTGTTTATTTCCATATCAAATTAACAAGCTACTTATTGAACTAAATCTAACGTGTAGCTGGTTAAATTGATCATTAGAAATGCTAAATCCTCCTTTTGTTCCAAAAAAATTCTAGATTGAAACCAAATCGAATATTCCTAAATTTGAATAAGTTCATAAATATATAACAATAGTTATGTCTCTAAATAGGTTTAATAGCACAATATATTGATTCATCTTATGCATATTAGTACTTTTTGTATGTATTTAGTTAAACTTAAAATTGTTTGACTTTGAAAAAGTGAGTTATTGCATTTTTTGGAACGGAAAGTATATATATGATCCATTATTGTTTATGCACAAAAAATTGCATCTTATATGGTTTCAAAATAGTTTGTGCAAGAATTATAGCTTGATGAAAATCAAGCATGATAAAGGAATCTGCTTGTGTTGGATATATAGTTTACACGCTCTAGAAAATTAATATATGTTATAATGTTCAGGTAACATATAATCGTGGCTGATAAAACTATATGTGATCTAAATTAAACCTGGATGTTGAATGATTTGGAGGCAGTAAAAATTTTGCGTTCAATTTCATGCTCACTTAATTACAGAGTAATGTTTCCTTGAAGTTCATGGTTTCTCATTACAAAGTAAGTATTGACACATTGTCTTTCAAATCTTTATCTCTACAGTGTGTATTTTAATAATTTCTATCTCTATCTATGTCTATATCCATATCCATACACATATCCATATCTATATCTCTATACATCTAAAAAAAGCTAGACGATTTTGTCCACCTTTCCAACCCAAACGACTGAAACCTGTATGGCCTCATTTTGAACTGGTCAGGGATATCAAGGTTGTGTCTCTAGGATGATCTAGCTAGCTAGGCCTGGTTTAGATTGCAAAAATATTCAATTAGTGTTCAATTATGAAGTATACGCTCAAAAGATTTGTCTCGTGATGTACAGACAAACTGTGCAATAGATTATTTTTTTATATATATTTACTCCTCCATACATGTGTCCCTATAGTAGAGAAGCGACTTCTTGTATTGGCACTGTTTTCGGAATTACTCCTGGCCATTTTTGCGCTTGGGACTAAAGGTATAATTAGTCCCGGTTAGTAACTCCAACCGAGACTAAAGGTCCCTGCCCAGCTACTCCTCATCAGATCCTACAGTTGTGATGGGTCTTTAGTCTCGGTTAGCAACACCAACCGGGAGTAAAGGTGAACTTTTACTCCCGGTTGTAAATAGTGACCGGGACTAAACCTTTACTCCCGGTTGGTTGTTTCAACCGGGACTAAAGGTCAACATTTTGTCCCGCTTGACATTACCAATCGGGATTAAATGTTCTGGCTATATATATACTTTTAGCCACCCTTCCTTCTTGAGGCCGAGGTAGGCATTTTTTTTACAAAATACATGCTAACGTTTAGTCTCTAAATATTATAAGTCATTCTAAGAATATTTTTTACAACACTAACAACTAATACAATAATAGTATGTTGAATGAATTTATTTTTCTAATCTTTCCTATGTTCAACTAATGTTTGAAGAATGCAAACTTTATAAAAGTGACGATGATACAACAAAATGAGATAAAAATAGAAAACTAAAGAAAAATATAGTGTGTACGGTTAATATTTAAATCAAACATAATAGAGACAATAAGATCTTATAGGATAAGTTTAATATTTTTTTGAGTTGGTTTGGTACTTTACTAGGTTTAATTGAATTTTCGCACGACTTCACCGAGTAATTATGCGTTGAACTGAGTCCACCCCGAAATGATCCAGAATTGTGCCAAACTTTGCCAAATGGTCTCTTGTCCTCTAGGATTCAAATCTTTGTGGACGTCGATACAAAGTTCTGGTGTTTTCAATAGGTAATTCACCATATTGTACCTCACGCGGCGCAAAGAAAAATATAATAATAAAAATAATTGTAAAAAACTAATATATTGTGTGGGGCCATATTTTAGGTGTAAATGACCGCCAAAAAATTTTCAAGCCATTTCAAGATAGGAGGAGTACACATGCTTCACAAAAGTGTATGGAACCTTTATCGAACCATGACTATGCACTTAGGTTCTTAGACATTCTTTGGTCCATATGCATTGCTGTATTGTATTGGTCTTAAATTTTTTTCTCAGCCTTCCAAATGCCCTATGTGAAGCAGCCACCAAGTTTGAATTTTTTTTAGTTGCTTTGGTACTTTTTTAGTTTAATTGAATTTCCATACGACTTCACCGAGTAATTATGCGTTGAACTGAGTCCACCCCCGAAAAGATCCAGAAATGTGCCAAACTTTGCCAAGTGGTTTCTCGTGCCCTAGGATTCAAATCTTTGTGGACGTCGATACAAAATTCCAGTGTTTTCAATAGGTAATACACCATATTGTATCTCACGCGGCACAAAGAAAAATATAATAATAAAAATAATTATCAGAAAAAGCTAAGATCCTGTGTAGGACCATATTTTAGGTGTAAATGACTGCAAATAAAATTTCTTCAGCAGTTTCGACATAGGTGGAGTACACATGCTTCACAAAGGTAATGGAACCTCTCATCGAACCATGCATAACCATACCCATACACTTAGGTTCTTACGGTTTATATAATATGTGTGCATTGATGTGTAGTATTGATCTTAAATTTTTTTCTCAGGCTTGCAAATGCCCTATGTGAAGCAACCACCAAGTTTGAGATTTTTCTAAATTAGTTTTATACTTTTTTAATTTAATTTAATTTCCAGACGGCTTCACCAGGTAATTATACGTTAAACTAAGTATATCCATAGAAGATTTACGTCAAATTGATGTGAAAACAATTTTCCTGTCGATAAAACAATTTTCCAGTCAAAAATCAATAGATTTAATGATTTTAGTTATTATTAGTTATATTATATTCAATATATAGAAGAAAAAATAAAATATTTTAGGCTACATATTTTTTTATCTATGCAGTAAAGTAAAAGCTGTCCTACTTTAATTTTTTTTTAAATTTTGTTGCTATGTTATTTTTAGAAAAAAGGGCACTTTAGCCATTATAAATAAAAAAATATATTTAAAACAAAAATGCTTATCGAGTAAGGATTGGAAGGCAAAAATTTTCTCAGCAGAGCGCACCAAAAATCCTTAGACGTTTAGTCTCGACTGGTGTTACCAACCAGGAGCGAAGGGTCTTTCCCGGTGCAGCTTCCAACTGGGAACTGGGAGTAAATCACTGGGTATATAACACCCATCTCCTTCCATCCTTTTCTCCCTTCGATCCAGCCGCCGCCCGCCGTCATTCTTCGCCTCTTCGACGCTGCCTGCGCCCGCTGCCGTCCCCATCGACCGCTGCGGTTGCCGGGGCTCCTCCACCGGCGCCCTCCTGTCTTCGCACGCGCTCGTCTTCCAGGCAAGGCAGGGCAGGGCAAGGCAAGGCAGCAGCAGCCCTCAGTGCTCGATCTGCTTCGTTCCTAGCTCCTCCCGCCGTCCCTGCTAATGGATCCAGTCCGGCCGCCGGTGAACCAGTTGCCCTGGCAACAGCAGCATCTCCACGACTCCACCACTAATCCGTCGGTTTCCTGCGTGGTGGACAACTTCCTCTCCATTGGGCTCAAGCGAAGGTATGTGTCAGACATACAAAATTCCATACATGTTTGTTGCAACCTGATTCAAGCCTGTTCTTGGGAAACATGCATGTCTGTGATGTGCTTCTTATCTTGATTAGCTTCGTCGGACCATGTAAGGTACTGAATGAAGCAAACTTTGTTGCCCAGACTTGCCATTGGATTTGAAATTGAACAGACATTTGATGAATTAGCTGAAAGTGGTGCGAATTAGCTAAAAGTGATGCTCATTTTTCTATGGGATTAATAAATTCAGTCTACAAAATCACCCTTGTTGCTTGCTGATTGCCATTTTAGTTCTTTGTAAAACTTACCTGTTGCTGATAGGAAAGACAGTTCATTTATTCAGTAGCATCTAGATTATGCAGTACTATGCCCACACGCCAATTCAGTTATTTGGTTGGAATGTTCTGGTTTGCCCTGTATGACCATTTGTGAATTACTAGTTATTAAAGTGTGTAAATGGATTTTTCAGGATGTTCTCCAGTCAAACAATGGTCCACAAAATTTCCATTTAGTTGGGAATAACAAGTAGGACTGAGAGGCGATTGAACTGGACAAAACCTAAAGATGTTAGATTGGTAAAGATCCTTTCTTAGTTTATGAACTTTGAGCTTCGACTTTAAGGAAAAATTTGCTTGGTTGTAAACTTTTACCTGTTGTTTTGTGAATATAGGTTTCTGCTTGGTTGCAACCTGATGGCGTATGGAGGACTGCTGGAGATGCCGTGCAACCTGCTTATTATTTTATATACTATAATATGTCATGAACTTTAGTTCTCTTGTTGCCCAACTATATGAACCTACCTGAGACGATGGATGATACCGTCTATTATCTTTGTCTCTGAATTTGTTTTATGAACTATGTGCCACCTATTATCTTTATTTCTGGATTGCTATTATTAAATAGTATGGTTCTAGTAACATAGTTATGGGTTGCTATACATAGTTCTGGAAATCGGTGATATATACATATGTGGGTGTACACATAAAGAATTATATATAATTCATATAACCTTCTATTGATTGTCTTTGTGTTTGTATGCATACACAGCCCTCTGGATCGACAACAACAACGGGCAGGAGTAAGAGAATTCAAGGCCTTGCAAGGCCGTTGGAAGGCCGCTACATCATCTAAGATTCGATCTGGCATGAGAAACTGAATTTGTAATCCGAGCACAATGCCAGTTTTTGATGATATATGTATTGTACTTGGAGCTATATTTTTATGTGTCATTTGCATACTTTGCTTGAACCGAAACTTTACTATACGCGCGCGCTTATATATATTAGAGTAAAATGCATGAATGATCCATCAACTTGTGCGGCTGTGTCACTTTGGTCCATCAACTTGCAAACACGACAAACTGGTCCCTGAACTTGTCAGCCTGTGCCACTTTGATCCATGAACTTGTCGGCCTGTGCCACTTTAATCTATAAACGTGTAAAAAGGCGCTGCATGATACTGTTTTGCCATGTGGCGGC
>JAKNSH010468522.1:0-10040 GCA_027790015.1 Cymbopogon flexuosus
AGATCGGGAAGGAGGGGCTGAAGAAAAAGCTGGTGAAGGAGGGCGAGGGATGGGACCGCCCCGGCGCCGGCGACGAAGTCGAAGGTGAGATAATACTGAGATTCGCCTCTCAGGCGTGCGTTTCTGATTCTGAATTTCTAGTGAGACGAGACGAGACGAGACTGGGTTGGATTGGGAAACGCTTGCTCACTGTGGATTGATTTTGATGACGCAGTTCACTACACGGGGACGTTGATGGACGGCACCAAGTTCGACTCCAGCAGGGATCGCGACTCTCCGTTCAAGTTCACGCTGGGCCAAGGTATCATCACACTGCTCTGGCATTACACGACCTCATTTGGAAGTTGGAATCAGGATCGAGTTTAAGTCATGTAGATAGGATCTTTCGAAAAAAGTCATGTAGATAGATCTGATAACAGAATCCTGCTGGCGTTACCGAAATTTGTTTTTCTTGCTAGAATTGGTCAACTACATTACTAATCGCTTATGTACACTTGTACAGTATATTATTTTTTTTAACGAGAGAATTACCTCAGCTTTTAAGAAAGCAAGTCAGGATACAATACTGGGATTCCAGTTTCTCAGGGAAACGAAAAGAAACATCTAGCCAACAGAGTCAAATTTAGATCTCAACAATGTTTGTCGCACTCAGTGCACTAGGTTTGAAAGTCTTCATCCAGTTCATGATCTCGGCTCCAATCTGCTCCACGCGCCGGCGATCATCATCCTTGAGCAACGTACTCCATCTCTGCAGATTCGAAAGTGCAGTATATATGATGTCAGATGGGGACTTGGGGAATTTATGCTCAATGGCCATCTTGTTCCTATTATTCCAGATAGCCCACAAAAACCCTGCAAAGAAGAATAAGAGTAGCCGAATAGGTAGGGGCCCCTTGCCCCGAATCCATGTCTGATACATATTGTCCAGTGAAGATGGAAGGTCTTGCCATCTGAATATTTCCTTAAGAAAACCCCAGATCATCTTGGCAATAACACAGCCAAAGAAAATATGATTTACAGTTTCAGGGCCATCATCAAGACAGCATCCCCCCCCCCCCCCTCTCTTTCCACCCTCGTTTAGTAAGACTATGAGCACATTGTAGTTTGTTATTAAAAACTTGCCACATGAAGAATTTTATTTTTAAAGGAATCTTGCACTTCCAGAGGTGACCTGCCAATTTGTTGGCAAATCCACTATTGGTCAGGAAGCTATATAGAGATTTAGTAGTGAACATTCCTTTCTTTTCTAGCCCCCAAGACAACTCATCCTTGAATTTTTGCCAACTCTCAAAGTCAGCTACCCACTCCCCCTCATCCTAATGATGTACCACACTATCCGGGTCTCTCACAATTTTGAACATGAACAGGTCCTCATAGGCAATCTGTAGAGGCACATTTAAGGCCCAAAAGTCATGCCAAAAGCTGCAATTCAAGCCATTCTTCACCTTGAAAATGGATCCCCATTTGAAGAGGTGCTTTATTTTGTTGAGTCCTTTCCAAAATTGGAAGCTACCTCTACATGGGGCAGAGAAGAAGTTACATCCATTCAAATATTTAGCTTTGATTAACTTGAACCACAGCTCATCAGGTTCCTGGTGAATTTTCCAAAATCCATTTTACTATAGGAGACAATCATTCATGAGTCTAGTGTTGATAATGCCCAAACCTCCCTGGTCTTAGGGCGACTGACCATCTCCCATTTCGCCATATGGTACTTGAATCTATTGTCAGCTCCTTGCCACAGAAAATTAGCCCTCGCACTATCCATTTTCCCATGGAACCCATCTGTTAACCAATAGAAGCCCATGAAATAAGTGGGGATACTACTAAGACATGAATTAGTCAAAATTTGCCTTCCCCCTGAGGTGATATGTTTAGGGTCTAACCTATTAATGATCTTCTGGATGATAGGAGAGAAGGCACCCATGCCTAGGTGAGAGTCACTGATAGGGATTCCTAAATAATTAAGAGGTAGGTTGCCCAAAGCACAGTTGAGCATGTTAGCTTTGGCTTCCTTTTCGAGTTGAGAGCCACCAAAAACAAACACTTCACTCTTATGATAGTTGATTCTAAGACCAGTAAGCCATTCAAAGTAATATAGAGTAAGTTTCAGATTCCTAATAGACTGGATAGAGCCATCTACCATGATGACAGTATCATTAGCATAGGTTATCTAGCACTCCCCTAGTATGCCCCTTTGTTACAGCTTTGTCTAAGAGAACCCCCAACACATCAGCAACTATGTTGAAAAGTAGAGGGGAAAGAGGATCTCCTTGCCTCAGACCCTTGAAAGTGCTAAAGTAGTTGCTTCTCTCTCCATTGACATTGATACAAACTTTTCCACCTCTAACCTGTCGCGGCTGGTGCAGCTCCGTGAAGGAAGATGCGAAGGCGTATTCTGGACTGACGTTTTCTACTATGTAATAGCGTAACTCTAAGTCGCATTTTTGTTAGAGTCTCTGTCAACTGGACCCATCGAGTCGGAGTCTGTATGGGTCTTAAGCGCGGCGGCGCCGTGGGAGACGATCATGGAACAATTCACTTCTGAATTCAGAACTAGCCAAGGCGGCTTGCCCTGCCGGCTTCCTCGTCTCCGATTTGCCTCTTTGTTTGTGCTCACGTCGGCGGCGATCTCGTCGGCGGCCACGGGTGTGACATAACCTTACTCATGACCCAATTTATCCATTTTGAATGAAAATTCCTGCCCTCCTTTGCTTTTTCCAGAAATTCCCACCTCACTCTGTCATAAGCGTTTTCAAAATCAATTTTCAAGATCAGACCCTGCCCTTTGCTCCTTTTTAGCTCATGGAGAACTTCATGTAAGACTACCACCCCCTCTAGAATATTTCTCTCTTTAATGAACCCAGTTTGATTGCAACCAATAATATCTCTAGCAGTGGGAGCAAGTCTGTTGGTGAGTGATTTTGTTATCCATTTTTAGTCCACATTCAAAAGACAGATAGGTCTATATTGTTTTATCAGATTGGCCTCCTTGACCTTAGGAACCAAAGTGATAACCCCATAGTTCATTCTCTTAATGTCAAGTTGTTCAGCATGAAAATCTTTAAACAGGGCTAGAGTATTATCTTTTATGGTCTCCCAAGCAAATTTGAAAAAAGAGACCCCAAAGCCATTAGGGCCAGGAGCAGAATTGGGTTTCATCTCCATGATGACTCCCTTGATCTTGTACAGTATATTATTATTACAATTAGCATTCAGTACTGAGTATGGCGAACATTCTTGACTCCAACGACTAATGACAGAGTAGGTATCAGGATTGGCTTACATGCAGCTGATGTGCATATTCGCTGCTTGTGTCCACCTGTATACAGAATTACAGATTCAATAGAGGAGTTTTGTAATCTTACTAGGTTTGTTGCGTTGGCTGATAGCATTTTGACAATGTAGTTCTGTCATCTTACTGTGAGTAGGTATTTTATTTTCACTCTTCGCACTTCACTTTGATCATTGAGCCACCAGGACAGAGGGTTTGAGACTGATTGTGTTTGAACAATTTTGTATTTCTTTTTCACCCACATGAACAGCCAACATACTGTGTAACATGACACATCGCGATGGATGAGCCATTAAGTGATCTGAGATATTAAATGGTAGTTATAAGATGTAGTTCCTGTATTAGATGTACATACCCTAACATCCTGATTTTAATTAACTATTCCTCATGGGAGTAGAAGAACAAGTACTTTGTTTCAGGTTTTGTGCTGTAGTTTCTGTCAATTATACTGCACACAGAGCATTCTGGTTAGTGTGTATTGTTTTGATCCTACTAGTTCACTACTATGAAGTTGTATATTACATGAGTATTGTCCTTATGTAGTATAATTAAACTTAAGTTTCTTAAATGATATTGTTACTCCTATAGGACAAGTTATAAAGGGATGGGATTTGGGCATCAAGACCATGAAGAAAGGCGAAAATGCTGTTTTCACGATCCCACCAGGGCTTGCATATGGTGAAGATGGTTCACCACCAGTCATCCCTCCAAATGCCACGCTGCAGTTTGATGTTGAGCTTCTGTCGTGGGTGTGTATCAAGGACATTTGCAAGGATGGAGGCATCTTGAAAAAGGTACTAGCCGAAGGCGATAAGTGGGAGAACCCCAGAGATCCTGATGAAGTTTTTGGTACTGTACCATGTTCTACTCTGTTGTTCGATTCCATGTTGCCTTTTCAGTGACTAAAATTTCTAAAGGTTTATTTGGATATTTTCTACAGTTAAGTATGAAGCAAGGCTTGAGGATGGAACAGTTGTATCGAAATCTGATGGTATTGAGTTCACTGTGAGAGATGGTATGTTGGCCATGTTTCTAGTAATTGCATTGTAGTTCTAGCTTTTAAAAGTCAAATCCTTATGCAAGAATGTTGTGTTTCTTCCAGGCGTATTCTGCCCTGCCATATCAAAGGCTGTCAAGACTATGAAGAAAAACGAGAAGGCCCACCTCACTGTCATGCCGCAATGTGAGTTTGCAGTATGTATGGACTCTTTGGTACAACATGTGAGCAGATGTATATCTAACATGTGGTGTGTATGATGAACAGATGGCTTTGGTGTGAAGGGTAGACCGGCCTGTGGAGAAGAAGCTTTTGTGCCTCCTAATGCGACATTGCACATTGATATTCAAGTGGTATCCTGGAGGACAGTCACTGAGTTAGGCAATGACAAAAAGATCCTTAAGAAAATCCTTAAGGAGGGTGAAGGCTATGAGCGTCCCAATGATTGTGCAATTGTCCGAGGTACATCATAACCTAAGATGAACTGTTCCTTTCACATAATCTCATAACTGAATTTGTGGTACCGTTCTCTTCTTTTTTTTTTTATTTCTGGTACAAATTATAATGTTTTTGCTTTCCAGTGAAACTTATTGGGAAGTTAGAGGACGGTACCTTATTTGTCAAGAAAGGTCATGATGGTGAGGAGCCATTTGAATTCAAGACTGATGAGGATCAAGTGATTGAAGGGCTTGACAAAGCAGTACTCAGCATGAAGAAAGGGGAAGTGGCCTTGGTCACTATTCCTCCTCATCATGCCTTTGGAACTAATGAAACAAATCATGATCTGGCTACAGTTCCACCTAACTCATCTGTTTACTACGAAATGGAGCTTGTCTCATTTGATAAGGTAAATGTGCAATGCCAGAGCTTGTATGGTGTATTGATCGGTGATGAAATTAAGATCCTACTTGCCATTTCATGCAGGAGAAAGATTCATGGGACTTGAAGAACATTGCTGAGAAGATTGAAGCAGCTGCTAAGAAGAAAGAAGAAGGGAATGTGTGGTTTAAAGTTGGCAAGTATGCCAGGGCTTCTAAGAGATATGAAAAGGTCAAAATTTTGAGCGCTGAGTTTCAAAGAACCTTTTGCACCTTCTTTGCATTATGCTAAAAATGGTATTTAATATTGTTTTGCTCTTTCTCAGGCTTTGAGCTTCGTCGAGTATGATAGCTCCTTCAGTGAAGAAGAGAAGCAGCTATCAAAACCACTTAAGATAAGCTGCAAGCTCAACAATGCTGCATGTAAACTAAAACTTAATGATTACAAGGAAGCAAAGGAACTGTGTACCGAGGTATTATACACAGAATAAACTGACATATCTTGGGAGTTATATACTTATATATAGTAAGGAAAAAAATTGTGCTTACAATAAGTAATGGTATTTAGGTCCTGGAATCTGACAGCACAAATGTGAAGGCCTTGTACAGAAGGGCACAGGCACACATGCGTCTTGTTAATCTTGATTTGGCAGAGGCAGATATCAAGAAAGCTCTAGAAATAGACCCTGACAACAGGTATTAATTTGTTGGTACTGTTTAGTGTTTACTTGACTAAATTACAGACCCTGGACATGCTGATCATATTGTAGTACTAAAGGTGTTGTAATGAAAATCCTTTGAGAATAACTTGCCAGCTAATTCTGTTAGATATCATAGTCCATGCAATGAGGGAAATCAACAGTTGATGGCTCAAACACGCAAAGCACTACGCAGTCTTTGCAATATGTTCTTATGCAGAAACTCTAAGCTGCATCTTGATACAAGATATAACTCATTCTCTTTATCAGGGATGTGAAGATGGGGTACAGGAGGCTAAAGGAGAAGGTCAAGGAGTACAAAAGAAGGGATGCCAAATTGTATGGCAACATGATTTCCAAGCTGAGCAAGCTTGAAGACACGGAAGACAATGTAAGTTCCCTCCTCAAAAAAAAAAAAAAAAAAAAAAAAAGCCCTGTGATACCTTGATGGCCATTGGTCTAACTGTCAATTTGCTGTTGTTTCTGCTTCAAGGATCAAAGGAGTCAGGCACTAAACAAGAAGCATGGTCTGTTATGGCCACTGGCAGAAATTCTTAGGAGATTCTTCACTACCGATGGTAGCAAGGGGTCCACGCTGTGGCTTGTGCTGAGGCTATTGATCCCGGTAATACTATTGGTTGCAGTTTGTGTGGGTTACTACATGCACAGCAGTGTTCAAGAAATAGACTGCATTAACTGTTAACTGTTACTTGAGCAAGGTATATGTGCTCACCTTTCACGGGACAAGTGTTTATAGTCGTATAGATATGAGTATTATATTTGTTACCTGTGTGGTTTGAGGACTTCGAGAATGAAGTCTTCAGTACTTGTACAGTTGTACTGTATTCAACTCGATTTGTCAAATAGTCACTTCCTCTCTCAAAAAGGATGATAATATTTTTTTTCAGTGTCAATCAATCTTGTGTTCTACTAGATTTATGGAGAATATTGTTATTATTGTATCAATTATAAATAACTATAATATTTTAATTTATTATATGATTAATCTAATGGCACTTCTTACTTGTCAAACCTAGATTGATTAAAAAGTGAGCCTTTTTTGAAAACATGGAAAAGTGATCTTTATGTTCTTTTTGAAATGGAACCGGAAATCCTAACCCACCGATAGAGCGGCATGCCGCATATAGGTGCAATTGAATATATGATAATATAAAATGTGTGATCGTGGTCTCTTCTCCGTACACGGTGTCCGCTTATGTATTCTAGTTTATAGAGGTAAAACCTTCTATTTTTTTAATAATTAATCAAGTTATAAATGTAGGTTTCCTTTTCTTTAGAAAATGAACATTGGAGATAAATTAAATTGCCTCGACCTCTTTGTTCTTGTTGGGTACAATATCTTTCGGAAGCAGCTAAAATACGGCAGGCCGTAATTTTGACTCCCCGGACGGCCTTGCCGTTTTTGGTAATTACAGTTATTATAATCCGTTTCTGGCAACAAAGATAATAGCTGTTGCGCCCGCAAGCAAAGTTTCCCAGCCGGCTTTGGTACGTGGCCAGATACTGACTACGGTTTTAATAGGAAAAGGAAAACCAGATGTAATACATGTATACGTGCACATAAAAAAGCAAATGTATTCAAAAACTTGTAGCCAGCTTCTATAAGACCGATTGGAATTTTTTTGTCTGCCATCCTAACGTAGAAGAATACATTTGAGTTTACAATTTTCTGAGGTAAAGACTATGGTCTGACCGGCCGTATTTTGGTCAGTCGGCACGGCCTGCTGCATCCACCATCCGACGGGGATCAGAAGGCCGGGGTTCTCCCCACCAACGCGCGTGTATGGTGCGTCCATTATCCGGAGAGGGCGAACTGTTCCCGTTCCCCTCCCCTCGTCTTTCCCACTTCTCTCTCTAGGGCGCTCTCCCCGACGATTTATCCACATTCCGTTCGATCCATGGCGGCCAGGAGGTCGAGGCGGCATGGATCTACTCCCTCTGGGTGCTACGTGCTGGCTAGGTGGCGGCCAGCCGGGACAACTAGCTCGCGGCGGCTGGCCTCGCACGCAACCGCAGTCGAAGGCGCTACGGCAGCAGCGGAGGATGTGGGGTCTCGATTGCCGAGATGGAGGAGCGCAAGGACGTCGGAATCCTCACCATGGACATCTACTTCTCTTCCAGTAGGTGAGACCCTCTCGTCCCCTGCTTCGATTAACTGCGTTCTCCACCGTCACCATGTCGTCTCATGTGATGTGGTACTGCCCCATATGGAAGACCAACTTGTTTGGGCCTGAATCTAGCCCTGACGCTGCTGCAGCTGGCGGCGGCGCATGTGCGACTGTGGAGGAGCAGCCGCTGTACCAGACGCCGGCGTGGTCGGTGGCTGCCATTAGTGGTGTCATCATCGCAGCACCCATCCTAGTCCTCCACCACCTCCGTCAGGTTTGTTGGAATCATCCCCTTCCCCATCAATCTCTCGGCAAATGAAAAACGTGATTAAACCGAGGCTTCAACAATATCAAATTGTCTGAAGGAATGGAGAGATGCTTTCTGTGTTACAAGTACACTGAAAAAAAAGAGAAGCCCTGCTTCTGCTGTGATCCTTTTTGCAATTTGTGAATCGAACTATCAGCCTTCGTTCTTAGGCATGGAATGCTACTGTTGTAGCTTGTCTGTAAATTTAGACTGAAAACTTGTGAATATTTGTGACTTCACTCACTGCTTGCTAGCAGATCTTAAAACTAGATATTAAAACTGAATCCACCTAGCTTATTTCTGGATGTTGAAACTGAATCTACTTAGCTTATCTATTTATGAAAACGGTGATTAGAAATGGCAGTTTTGCTTGTTTCTAGTGAACTGAATGATGACAAGTGATAGTTGTTCTCTTGTACTTCACTTGCTGTTAGTGCGATATGGAGGAAGAACATTTTATTCAAAGCTAATAGCAGTCCTATTTTTGGTGATAACCGTTCTTTTTTTTTTTGCTTTTTTTTTGGTGATTTCAGTTGACGGAGAATGTGTTTTTGGTGATTTTATCTGTGTTCAGACTTGCAAATTGTTTTTAACTATGTTCAAACTTGCAGATCACCGTTTTTTGCTCCATATCTGAAAGTGTTGGAATGCACGTGACTTTGTTCACACATTGTTGACTTGTCAAGTTACTTTAAAATAATCTTTATCTCATTTTGGCATTGTGGAGTTTACAACAAACTTTCTTATTGTCAACACCTCTTCGCATTTAAATGATTTTCAGTGAACTGAGTTATCATCTATTGTTTGACTGTGTTAGCATTTACTGATTTTCAGATATTGACTACTTACAATGATCAAGACATTGATTACAATTTTTTATCATTTTTAGATGGATCTGTGACTTGGATATGCTAGCCAAAAAGTGCTAGTTGTATGTGACTTTAACATGAAATTCACTTTTGCTGTGGAGGGATGGCCGAGATCAGTACATGATATGAGAGTATTCAAGACGCCGTCCTTAACTACGGCAACAAGTTCCCACATCCTGCACCAGGTACTAATCTGTCACCATTCTCAATTTTTTTTTCTTGATTTATAAACTTGTTGTCACTTGCATGAGTGAACTTATTCTGGTTTTGGTGTGTTGGAGTATGGTAGAAAGAGTCAAATGTGTTCAATTTCATTACAGAAAGTTCACAGCAGGGGCTGTGACTGACTGTGAGTGAGTGATGCCTCTTTGAACCCAATATAGTGCCCTACATTTTAGGTTGCAGTAGGAAATTATGCTGATCACTTTGCCTCAAGAAATTTTAGGTTTCAGTATGAAGCAGTTGCTGTCATTTTAAGGACCGGTACTGCTATTATTTAAGCTACTATTATTAAGTGATAGGACTGAACCAGGAATTAATATTTTGATCACTCTCTGTTTGGTTATTACTTACCACAATAAAGTTGAGTATTTGTCATTGCTTGCAATATATGATCACTATCTGTTTGGTCACCAGTTCTTAGACTATTTTGCCTGAAGGGAAACTGAAGATTGCTATTATGTTCTAATTTTCTGCTAATTTCTTGACTGCTACTATCTTCATTTGTTTGCTTGAACCTACAACTGCCATATTGAATTGATCAATGAGTGAGTTATCTGGGGGGACCGTGGGTTGCAAACGAATGCAAACGCTATACTTACTTTTTCGGAATACAAAAATTGCCTATTTAAGAAAACATTGTTGCTAATGAATAGTACTTAAATTGCCGAAATTCAGCTGCTCCAGACCAGTCCATTGATTGCCACT